>BOPN01007188.1:15000-22500 GCA_017312705.2 Penaeus japonicus | reverse complement strand
AGAGAGAGAGAGAGAGAGAGATCTGTTAAGGTCTAGAATATTTTAGGCCAAACTTAGTTAGGTTGTATTTGACTTGGTTATGTGATATTATACTTAGTTAAATAGATTCGGTTTGGTAAGTTAAGGAACGTTCGCTAGGTTAGATTCAGCTTATTTGTTGGATTTATGAGCAGATGTGGATCACACTAATTATTGGCGACGCTAACTAACATCAGTGTCATTCCAAGTAGATAGATATCAATATGAAACAAATCACTTTTTCTACGATAGGCTTGGGTATCAATATTAATTTACATATCTCTGTCCTTCTCTCCCCCTTCTCTCTCTCTCTATATATATATCCATCTATCTGTCTATCTCACTTGCTCTTACTCTCGCTCTCTCTCTCTCACCTCTATTTCTATCTATTTTTCTTTAATCCGACCAAGTCAAAAAAGGTCATACTACATTTTTTTTCCTTTCCTTCCTTTCCCTGTACCTTCTGTAATTTCTAAGATTAATCTAGTTCATTTGTCTTCTCCCTTTGCGGTCATCTGTCTATCTCACTTGCTCTCACTCTCTCTCTCTCTCTCTCTCTCTCTCTCTCTCTCTCTCTCTCTCTCTCTCTCTCTCTCTCTCTCTCTCTCTCTCTCTCTCTCTCTCTCTCTCTCCATCTATCTGTCTATCTCACTTGCTCTCACTCTCGCTCTCTCTCTCTCTCTCTCTCTCTCTCTCTCTCTCTCTCTCTCTCTCTCTCTCTCTCTCTCTCTCTCTCTCTCTCTCTCTCTCTCTCTCTCTCTCCATCTATCTGTCTATCTCACTTTGCTTCTCACTCCCTCTCTCTCTCTCTCTCTACATCTATCTGTCTATCCTCACTTGTTTCACCCTCCTCTCATTCTCCTCCTCTCTCTCTACATCTATTCGTCTATCTCACTGTCTCTCTCTCTCTCTCTCTCTCTCTCTCTCTCTCTCTCTCTCTCTCTCTCTCTCTCTCTCTCTCTCTCTCTCTCTCTCTCTTTCTCTCTCTCTCTCTCCAACTTTCCGTGTCTCTCTATTTCTGTATTCCAACGTATTCAAGATTGTTCTCGAATATAATTCTTTGGTAGCCGAGCAGGATTCACGGAATCAGTAAGCTTTTATTTCAACACGCACACACCTTTTCTCTGTATTTTGATCCACACCCATCCTCGCTTCCCCTTTCACCTTCCACCTCCTCCTGGCTTTTCCAAACCCTTCCAATAAATCGATGTATACATGATCTGAGTCAGCAATGCACATTACCCACCTGTTACTCTTGGGTTTTCTCACCCTTCCCTTCTCGCATCATGCCGCGGTGTGTGTACCTGGAACACTTGCTATGCAAATGTCCTGGCGATGCCTAGATGCCAACGATTATTCTTTGTCCTATGTGAGTCACAGCAACTCCTTTTTGAGGGCATGTTGCTTTCCTAAACTCGCTCTCTCATTCTAGAGTTCGCGGCACCCGTCCTTACCCTTTAGATTGAATGTGTTTGCATACAATGTGTTTCTGTTTTTTTCTGTCTATCATCTTGTGTGTCCGCGTCTTTGCTTCTTATTGCACCTGTACATGTGTCTGTGGAACTAACTACATGTACTGTTATCTACTGAACTTTTTCTTTTGTATGGCAAGTGTGTGTGTGTGTGTGTGTGTGTGTGTGTGTGTGTGTGTGTGTGTGTGTGTGTGTGTGTGTGTGTGTGTGTGTGTGTGTGTGTGTGTGTGTGTGCACATGTGCACTACATACATTTCTCGATCCTTCTGATGACCTGTTCATGTCCCTTTTTGTATATTATCTCATTCGGCCAAGATTGCATCACTGTATATATTAGAAATATGCTTCATAATTCCTCGCAAGATTCCTCGTACCATCGGACCTATGAATGTGTTATGGAAATCAGTTGGTCCGCCTTGACCACTGCTACAGTCCTTGGCACAGCCTTGCCAAGAGTTACTAAGTGACACATTCGTAAAGCGCGACTATTTGTAATATTGAAAGAGCAAGTATTAAATCTGCAATACAAAGAAATTGACGGGAAATGCAAATGATACTCTTTTAACTCCGAAAGCATCAGAAGCGGAGCTGACATCATGACTCTTTCTTCTCTCCACAGAGAGAGGAAAGAGTGTCCTGCTTCCTCTTGTTGGTGCAGGGTAATGAAGGCCAAGGCCCAGGAGTGAGGGACGAGGGATTCTGTTCCCCAAAAAGATTGTTTACTCACGAGGACAGTCACTGAGGTGACTTTCAGGATTTCAGGACATCCTCCTCTACAAAATTATGACTAGTTTTTATATATCATTATCTCTGACGTCAGCCATATTGTAGAACACCGAAGAAATTTTTATAGTCTATTTCCATTGTGTTCTACTGACATTACATGGAGAGGGCAACAGAGAGGTGTTTTATCAAAAGGATAAGGCAATCATAAATCGATGAAATATAGTACATTTATAAAGTTGAATGATAAATCAAAGTTGGAAGGGGAAAGGGAAAAAATAAGAATCAAGAAGTGAAGGACAGACATGGAGAGGGGGACGGATATAGAGATAGAAAGATTAAAAGAGTACAGATTTTCAGGACAAGTTATACATAATGATAAGAAAAAAGATAGGGTACGACAAACAGATAAAATAGGAAGAAAAAGTGAGTCCATGACGACCATAAACTAAACGACGGGCAGCATCTGACGTCACTTTCCTCTCCTGAGTAAGGCCAGCGCTAGTCGGCCCGAATACCCGAATCCTTGGGATTCTTGCAGCGATGAATCAGGTGACCTTCCTGCCTCTCCGCCACTGGTCCCTGTAGACTTAGAGGAAGGGGGGGGGGGTGCAGGACTCCTCCTGCAGGGGAAGGGGGGGTGCAGGAGGAGGGGAGGTCGTGAAAGGATGAGGAGCTGATCCGGATGTGCAAGAGGAAATGAGGCACATCTCGATGAATGAGCCTTGATAGGTGTGTTTAGGTGTTATTCTGTAATTACCAGACCTGGCTCCATACTCTAAGTCTATCTTTTTATGTGCTGAGCAATCACGGGGCGGTAAATTAGTCGAAGTATATAGTTGTTGGTTTGAAAAAAGTGGTTTAACGCACTGAAATGCTCAGAGAAAAGGGGAATCGATTCATCGCGAGAGAAAGAGAGAGAGAGGGAGAGAGAGAGAGAGAGGGAGAGAGAGAGAGAGAGAGAGAGAGAGAGAGAGAGAGAGAGAGAGAGAGAGAGAGAGAGAGAGAGAGAGGAGAGAGAGGAGAGAGAGAGAAAGGAGAGAAAGAGAGAGAGAGAGAGAGAGGAGAGGAGAGAGAGAGAGAGAGAGAGAGAGAGAGAGAGAGAGAGAAAGAGAGAGAGAGAGAGAGAGAGAGAGAGAGAGTGAGAGTGAGAGAGAGAGAGGAGTTAGAAGTTGGAGGCTACTTTACACACCAGTTTGTGCTGATTCGTCCATCTTGAAATACGATGATTGGTATCGAATGCAAAATCTATCCCGACCAACATCTGATTCATCTGAATGTTGTAGTTGAAAGAAAATCAATATGAGCATACTGATGAATTGTAAAACACTTCATTGTTGCGTAACTTCCAAGTAGATATGTTTATGCTTATTTCCCACATGTAAAGTCAAATATTATCTAAACGATATGTGAAGATTAATGGAATGCAGATATTAAAGCTGCTTCTCTCGAAAGAAGAAGAAGAAAACCCACACACATCTCGAAATATCCATTTGCTGTCAGCCAAATAACAACACAAAAGTAAAAAGAGTATGTTGATAAGAAAACAAGAATATATGTATATATATTTTTTTATTTTGTCCAGTCCAGGTGAATCTGGAAATGGGCGTGAACTTGATAGGCCGTAAACAAGAACCAGTTGCGATACACTTTCCAGGAATAATAAACTGGTGACCACGATTTTTCGGATCAGTGCATGAGCAACCCGGGTACATTTCTTCATCTACTTGCGCTCAGGAAATGCCTCTTCTAGCAAAGTTCTAAATATACACGAAATAGAGAAAGGGAGAAGAAAGAAAGAGAGAGGGGGGGGGGCAGAAAGAGAAACAGAATGTTTGTTTGTTTATCTGTGTGTGTGTGTTTGTTGTGTGTGTGTATATATATATATATATATATATATATATATATATATATATATATATATATATATATATATACATATATATATACAGAGAGCGAGAGAGAGAGAGAGATGACCGACTGACACTGGAAAACGAAATTTGGGACTTTTTTAAACCACTTAGCCAGACGCATACCTGAACGCGGCAACTTTTAATAAGGGAAAATGTCGATTTTTAGTAGAGAAATTAGACTAATCAAAGCCATTAGATATTAAGGATGATGGTTATACCATATGGGTAGCTATATAGGTAGGAAACAAGCAGAAATTCATAGCATTAGGGAGTTTTTCCATACATCAGATTTGGTATTCGATTCAGTTTATTTACATTAGGTTTTAGAATATTCTAATATATATTTTTTTTTTATTACAATTGTTGTAGAGCTTGTCGCCGTGTGTCGAGAAAGTGAAGGAAACATTCTCCAAGTAAGCTTGGAATAAGAAAGAAAATTAATCATTAATTTGGCTTTCCGCTGAGTTGTTCCCCATATTGGCTGTGTAACTGCAGAGTAAGATGGCTTTTGGGAAGGAAGTAAACCAAGTCTTTAGGTAATGTTGGATGAAGTAAGCTGACTTCACAGGGCAGGCTGGATTTTTCTTTTAAGTGAGTGGGAAAGTTCGTGTATTGTGTATAACTATTTGGAAAAGAAAGTGAATTAGTATGGAATATGCAGTGGCAAAATATAAAGTTTGCACTGCGTGCATCGATTCATTTACAGGAAAAAAAATATGTAAACGTCATATAGGGAATGTGCTTCACAACATAAGGTTGTGGCGAGGAAAGGAAGAGCTGCACAAGGATGCCGACTAAAGAATATGTGATTTAGATTAAAATGGGAGGTTTCAAGAAGACACTTTAGGGAGAGAACAGTATAAACCTGAAAAGGTACAAAATGAGTGGAGGGAGTTAGGGTGCATCGTGGAAAGGCTAAAGGAAATATCAGGAACACATTTTGAAGTAACGGCCTGATGACGATAAAGCGAGGTGGTGAAATTCAGTCTAAAATATAGTAAAAAGGAAAAGGGAAACAAAACGGCAGAACATAGAAGCAAAGCCAGGGTCGTCTGTAGGTAGAGAATAGAAGTGCAAATAGCAGTGGCCAGAAGTGCAAGTGTAAGTTTATGAAGAGTAGAAACAACGGCAGAAGAGTCAAGGATCGAGAGCAGGAACCACAGTCTCTTACACATATCAAACAGATAAAGGAAGGTCAGTGTTGAGTGTTCAAAATAAGATCAAAGATAAAACCAAGCTTCTTTTCATGATCTTTTTTAGTCAATGTGACAATTTTCTATGACCAATGATGAAAATTAACTTTGACAAAAAATGTTTACCTAATATCGGTGATTTAAGAATAGTTGTTAATCGTTCAAGTGATTATAAGATTATCATCATTATGATCTTGCCATTAGGTGTTCCAGCTTCTCTCTGCATTTCGGTGCATATGTGTTGTCAATATTAGTGCAGAGTCACGTGAAGTGGCCAGAACCTGCTTTTGTCACGAACCACTTTACTGAAATGTTAAGATTGATAAGAGTAATGGGTTGTATAGCTCACAGTGCAGAGTCCCAGGAGAATAGCAGAGCAGAGCGATGTTGTTACCGCAAGGGTTGTTTTCCTTGAATCCAATGGGTGTATGTGATGCCTCATGAAATTTACAGATTACACATAGTTGCTGGTAGTGTCCATTATGCAGAACAATATATTTTTTATCTTATCATTATTATCATTTTATTTATTTTTTTATTCTGTACCATTATTATATGAGGGGTAAGGGCATTTTGTCAGTTCCAGCTGCTTTACTTGATTTCAAATTTTTGAAGGTCATCCTTATCTCACCTACGGCGATGTATGTGAATTGTATTAAATAATGTATGTAAATCAATAACGGTCTCAGATCTCTTCAAATTTATGATTTGGTTTATAGATTCCTCCCTTTGTAATATGTATTTTTTTCCATTTATTTGGCATTTAAGGTAATACAAAATGGATACTCTAAGACCCAACGGTTAGAACTTTTTTTAGAAAGTCGCATAGTTACTACTGGAATGAGTAAAATTCTGTATCATCATTTTAAACTTGAGCTTGATAACACTGAATCTGTGTATATTGCTTTAGCATGTTTTTTATGTCCTTGTGTAGAGCTAGAGATATCTTGCACAGATTGTTTTTGGTAACACTTAATGAGGAATTTTTCTTTGGTTTGCTGACTGATTATCACTCTGGAATTTCTATCCGCTCGTTTGATGAAAAAAATCTTGTTTTATTTCGTTGGAATGGATTTACATATTGATCTACTGTAAATATCCATTATGAAGCCGATTTGCCATGGGATATTGTATATTCATTTTTGGGCCTTTCGTATTTTCATATATCTTCCATGAGTTAAGCACCATCATAATGGCAAGGGAAATACCTGTATATATTCATTTATTCGTAAATGACAATAATTGTAATGACTGGCTCGCATTTTTCAATAAAAAAGCAATCGGTAGTTTTTCCTAAAACTTCAATATTAAGATGACAGAAAAAAAAGTGTCTGAAAAAAAATAAAACGCGTGAACACGAATCAATGAACAAGGAAAAATGTTTAGTTCACTCACGGCTTCAACCTCGAGCAGTTATGGCAGTGTGCCAGTGACCCGTAACAAGTGGAGTCATGGTGCCACGGTTCAAGTCCTTGGTAGTAGTAATAGTACTTGATGGTTCACGTAAACTAGTGTTTCTCTGACTTATTCGGATGCGTTCTGGAAAACTGGTTATTTTTCATATAGTGACAAAAGTTATGAAAACGACAGGTCGATAGAAACGGTAAAACTTTCCATAAAAATGAAGCAGAAAGATTCCGCAAAGTAAACGATCAGCTTGCAAGTATGTCCTCCATGTAAGAGTAATTTCTTGACATGACTGATTGGTTTGGCCTTCGCGAGTGGCCACGCCGAGTAACGCTGACGGTCTCATCTCGGTCAGCCTCCCCGTATGAACTCAGGTGTATACGATGCCTACACATGCATATATCTGCACACACATGCACATGCACACATACATACTTACCCAGAAAGTATTTGTATACGAGTGTTTGTACCTGCGTTACAGTGATTTTGTTCGATATTCATATGGTATACTTATATAAACTTCATTTAGGTAGGCTTCTTTAGTCTGAATTATGCAAACGCTATGACCTTTATCATAAATGAACCATTAGTTTAGTCTACGTATTTTTCCCTTCTCGATGAATCCTTCTACACAGAAAGAGAAGGGATTTCTGAAATGACGTCACCATAACTCAGGTTCTGAATGCTGTGACATTCCGCCTCACACCTCCCTTGCGACTCGAGATAAGGTTCCGAGGGGCTGGTCAACCGTTTTCTTTTCCAAGCCCTCAAAAG
>BOPN01007188.1:0-7500 GCA_017312705.2 Penaeus japonicus | reverse complement strand
GATGAGTCTCCGTCCACAGATGAGTCTCCTTCCACAGATGAGTCTCCTTCCACAGATGAGTCTCCTTCCACAGATGAGTCAACGTCCACAGATGAGTCAACGCCCACAGATGAGTCTCCGTCTATAAATGAGTCAACGTCCACAGATGAGTCACAGTTCACAGATGAGTCTACTTCTCCTTCAACATATGAGTCTCCTTCCATAGATGAGTCACCGTCTACAAATGAGTCAACGCCCACAGATGAGTCAACGTCCACAGAAGAGTCTCCTTCCACAGATGAGTCTCCTTCCACAGATGAGTCTCCTTCCACAAATGAGTCTCCTTCCACAGATGAGTCTCCTTCAACAGATGAGTCTCCTTCCACAGATGAGTCTCCTTCCACAGATGAGTCTCCTTCCACAGATGAGTCTCCTTCCACAGATGAGTCTCCTTCCACAGATGAGTCTCCTTCCACAGATGAGTCACCGTCTACAAATGAGTCAACGTCCACAGATGAGTCTCCTTCCACAGATGAGTCTCCTTCCACATATGAGAGTCCTTCCACAAATTAGTCTCCTTCAACAGATGAGTCACCGTCTACAAATGAGTCAACGTCCACAGATGAGTCTCCTTCCACAGATGAGTCTCCTTCTACAGATGAGTCTCCTTCCACAGATGAGTCTCCTTCCACAGATGAGTCTCCTTCCACAGATGAGTCACCGTCTACAAATGAGTCAACGTCCACAGATGAGTCTCCTTCCACAGATGAGTCTCCTTCCACAGATGAGTCTCCTTCCACAAATTAGTCTCCTTCAAATGATGAGTCACCGTCTACAAATGAGTCAACGTCCACAGATGAGTCTCCTTCCACAGATGAGTCTCCTTCCACAGATGAGTCTCCTTCCACAAATAAGTCTCCTTCAAATGATGAGTCACCGTCTACAAATGAGTCAACGTCCACAGATGAGTCTCCTTCAACAGATGAGTCTCCGTCCACAGATGAGTCTCCTCTCCACAGATGAGTCTCCTCTTCCACAGATGAGCCCCCTTCCACAGATGAGTCAACGTCCACAGATGAGTCAACGCCCACAGATGAGTCTCCGTCTATAAATGAGTCAACGTCCACAGATGAGTCACAGTTCACAGATGAGTCTACTTCTCCTTCAACATATGAGTCTCCTTCCATAGATGAGTCACCGTCTACAAATGAGTCAACGCCCACAGATGAGTCAACGTCCACAGATGAGTCTCCTTCCACAGATGAGTCTCCTTCCACAGATGAGTCTCCTTCCACAGATGAGTCTCCTTCCACAGATGAGTCTCCTTCCACAGATGAGTCTCCATCCACAAATTAGTCTCCTTCCACAGATGAGTCTCCGTCCACAGCTGAGTCTCCTTCCACAGATGAGCCCCTTCCGCAGATGAGTCTCCTTCCACAGATGAGTCACCGTCTACAAATGAGTCAACGTCCACAGATGAGTCTCCTTCCACAGATGAGTCTCCTTCCACAGATGAGTCTCCTTCCACAAATTAGTCTCCTTCAAATGATGAGTCACCGTCTACAAATGAGTCAACGTCCACAGATGAGTCTCCTTCCACAGATGAGTCTCCTTCCACAGATGAGTCTCCTTCCACAAATTAGTCTCCTTCAAATGATGAGTCACCGTCTACAAATGAGTCTACGTCCACAGATGAGTCAACGTCCACAGATGAAACTCATTCCACAAATGAGTCTCCATCCACATATTAGTCTCCTTCAACAGATGAATCTCCGTCTACATATGAGTCTCCTTCCACAGATGAGTCTCTTTCCACAGATGAGTCTCCTTCAACAGATGAGTCAACATCCACAGATGAGTCTCCTTCCACAGATGAGTCTCCTTCCACAGATGAGTCTCCTTCCACAGATGAGTCTCCACAAATTCCTCGGTCAACAGATGAGTCACCGTCTACAAATGAGTCAACGTCCACAGATGAGTCTCCTTCCACAGATGAGTCTCTGTCTACAAATGAGTTAACGTCCACAGATAAGTCTCCTTCCATAGATAAACCAACGTCTAAAAATGAGTCAACATCCACAGATGAGTCTCCTTCCAAAGATGAGTCAACGTCCACAGATGACTCTCCTTCCAAACATGAGTCAACGTCAACAAATGAGTCAACGTCCACAGATGAGTCTCCTTCCACAGATGAGTTTCCTTCCACAGATGAGTCAACGTCCACAGATGAGTTTCCTTCCACAGATGAGTCAACGTCCACAGATGAGTCAACGCCCACAGATGAGTCTCCTTCCATAGATGTGTCAATGACCACAGATAAATTCCCTTCAACAGATGAGTTTCCTTCCACAGATGAGTCTCCGTCCACAGATGAGTCTCCTTCCTCAGATGAGTCTCCGTCCACAGATGAGTCTCCTTCAACAGATGAGTCTCCGTCCACAGATGAGTCTCTCCACAGATGAAGCCCTCCACAGATGAGTCTCCTTCCACAGATGAGTCAACGTCCACAGATGAGTCAACGCCCACAGATGAGTCTCCGTCTATAAATGAGTCAACGTCCACAGATGAGTCACAGTTCACAGATGAGTCTACTTCTCCTTCAACATATGAGTCTCCTTCCATAGATGAGTCACCGTCTACAAATGAGTCAACGCCCACAGATGAGTCAACGTCCACAGAAGAGTCTCCTTCCACAGATGAGTCTCCTTCCACAGATGAGTTCCCCCTTCCACAAATGAGTCTCCTTCCACAGATGAGTCTCCCCAACAGATGAGTCTCCATCCACAAATTAGTCTCCTTCCACAGATGAGTCTCCGTCCACAGCTGAGTCTCCTTCCACAGATGAGTCTCCTTCCGCAGATGAGTCTCCTTCCACAGATGAGTCACTGTCTACAAGAGAGAGAGAGAGAGAGAGAGAGAGAGAGAGAGAGAGAGAGAGAGAGAGAGAGAGAGAGAGAGAGAGAGCAAGATATATATAGAGAGAGAGAGAGTGAAAGAGTGAGAGAGAGAGAGAAAGAGAGAGAGAGAGAGATGGTGAAAGAGGAAGAGAGAAAGAGAAAAGGGAAAAAAAAGAGAAAGAGAGTGTAATTGTATGTATGTGTATGAGTTTGAGTGCGTATATAGTGTGTGAGTGAGTGCATATGTGAGTGAGTGAGAGAGAGAACGAGTTTGTATACGTGTGTGATTATGAGTGAGTGTGTGAGTGAGTGCGTCTGTTGTGTGTGTACAAAGACAATATATATGCCCGTACAGAGTAAGACATTCCAAGAGGCTTAAGGGAGAACAATCTTTTATTTCACGACCTTTTTCTCCCGCGAGCAAAATCACCATTGTAAATCTCGGAGCCTAAGGACCTTAAATTGTAATCAGACCTCAAAATGGTGAATTAATTCCCTTGCCGTGAAACCCGACTCGCATTCACCTCCGCAGCCTCTCTCCCGCCCGCCCGCCTGTCTAATAAAGAGGCTTTAGCTTTATAGACCACCTGATGTGTGCTGATGCTTTTTTCTGTGGAATTGGGGGGGGGGGGCATTTTGTGCAGACTGCAGATTGAGGCGATAGTGTGGCTGTACGGACGGGAATTTATCCCGGGTTCCGTTTTTGTGAGTTGGCGTCGCGTCGCTCCCTTCCAATATTATGTGCCTTTGCGGAAAGGAAACCGAGGGATTTCGAACCATAACAACTTGCTTTTATTCTGTGAATGATTCTTCGTTATTGTTGTTATCATCATCGATATTATCTTAAGGAATAGTATTGCTGCAATAGTGTAATAATGATAAGTTACCAGAAAAATAAATGAAAATATCAATAAGGAAAACTCCTTATCATCCTTATTCTGGTCATAATCAATGTCATTATTTGTAGCTACTTATCATTGTCATTATCATTAGTCATTATCTTTATTCCCATTATCATCATTATTGTCGTTATCATTATTATCATCATTAAAATTTTCATTATCTCCAATATTAGTCATTCTTCTATTTTCATCATTATTATTATCATCGTGCCATAATTCTTCTTCGAATTACCAATACTAACTATTACTAGCATCAAAGTATTCCCTGCTCAACGTCCACAGAAGAGTCTCCTTCCACAAATGAGTCTCCTTCCACAGATGAGTCTCCTTCCACAGATGAGTCTCCTTCCACAGATGAGTCACCATCTATAAATGAGTCAACGTCAACAGATGAGTCAACGTCCACAGATGAATCTCCTTCCACAAATGAGTCTCCTTCCAAAGATGAGTCTCCTTCCAAGGATGAGTCTCCGTCCACAGATGAGTCTCATTCCACAGATGAGTCTCATTCCGCAGATGAGTCTCCTTCCAAAGATGAGTCTCTTTCCACAGATGAGTCTCCTTCCACAAATTAGTCTCCTTCAAATGATGAGTCACCGTCTACAAATGAGTCAACGTCCACAGATGAGTCTCCTTCCACAGATGAGTCTCCGTCAACAGATGAGTCTCCTTTCACAGATGAGTCTCCTTCAAAGGATGAGTCTCCATCCACAGATTAGTCTCCTTCCACAGTTGAGTCTCCTTCAAGAGATGAGTCACCGTCTACAAATGAGTCAACGTCCACAGATGAGTCTCCATCCACAGATGAGTCTCCTTCCACAGATGAGTCTTCTTCCACAGAAGAGTCTCCTTCCACAGATGAGTCTCTGTCTGCAAATGAGTCAACGTCCACAGATGAGTCTCCTTCAACAGATGAGTCTCCTTTCACAAATTAGTCTCCTTCAAATGATGAGTCACCGTCTACAAATGAGTCAACGTCCACAGATGAAACTCATTCCACAAATGAGTCTCCTTCCACAGATGAGTCTCCGTCCATAGATGAGTCTCCTTCAACAAATGAGTCTCCTTCCACAGATGATTCTCCGTCCACATATGAGTCTCCTTCCAAGGATAAGTCTCCATCCACAGATGAGTCTCCTTCCACAGTTGAGTCTCCTTAAACAGATGAGTCACCGTCTACAAATGAGTCAACGTCCACAGATGAGTCAACGTCCACAGATGAGTCTCCTTCCACAGAATAATCTCCTTCAACAGATGAATCTCCGTCTAAAAATGAGTCTCTTTCCACAGATGAGTCTTCTTCCACAGAAGAGTCTCCTTCCACAGATGAGTCAACGTCCACAGAAGAGTCTCCTTCCACAGATGAGTCAACGTCCACAGATGAGTCTCCTTCCACAGAATAATCTCCTTCAACAGATGAATCTCCGTCTAAAAATGAGTCTCTTTCCACAGATGAGTCTTCTTCCACAGAAGAGTCACCATCTACAAATGAGTCAACGTCCACAGATGAGTCTCCTTCCAAAGATAAGTCAACGTCTAAAAATGAGTCTCCTTCCACAGATGAGTCTACGTCCACAGATGAGTCTCCTTCCACAGATGAGTCTCTGTCTACAGATGAGTCTCCGTCCACAGATGAGTCTCCTTGCACAGATGAGTCTCCTTCCACAGATGAGTCTCCTTCCACAGATGAGTCTCCGTCTACAAATGAGTCTTCATCCACAGATGAGTCTCCTTCCACAGATGAGTCTCCTTCAACAAATGAGTTTCCTTCTACAGATGAGTCTCCTTCCACAGATAAGTCTCCGTCCACAGATGAGTCTTCATCCACAGATGAGTCTCCTTCCACAGATGAGTCTCCGTCCACAGATGAGTCTCCTTCCACAGATGAGTCTCCGTCCACAGATGAGTCTCCTTCAACAGATGAGTCTCCTTCCACAGATGAGTCTCCTTCCACAGATGAGTCTCCTTCCACAGATGAGTCTCCGTCCACAAATGAGTCTCCTTCCACAGATAAGTCTTCATCCAGAGATGAGTCTTTGTCCACAGATGAGTCTCCTTCCACAGATAAGTCTTCATCCAGAGATGAGTCTTTGTCCACAGATGAGTCACCATTTACAAATGAGTCAACGTCCACAAATGAGTCTCCTTCCATAGATGAGTCTTTGTCCACAGATGAGTCTCGCTCCACAGATGATTCTCCTTCCACAGATGAGTCTCCTTCCACAGATAAGTCTCCTTCCATAGATGAGTCTCCTTCCACAGATAAGTCTCCTTGCACAGATGAGTCTCCGTCTACAAATGAGTCTCCGTCCACAGATGAGTCTCCTTCCACAGATGAGTCTCCTTCCACAGATGAGTCTCCTTCAACAAATGGGTTTCCTTCTACAGATGAGTCTCCGTCCACAAATGAGTCTCCTTCAACAGATGAGTCTCCTTCCACAAATGAGTCTCCTTCAACAGATGAGTCTCCGTCCATAGATAAGTCTCCGTCCACAGATGAGTCTCCTTCCACAGATGAGTCACCGTCTACAAATGAGTCAACGTCCACAAATGAGTCTCCTTCCACAGATGAGTCTCCTTCGACAGATGAGTCTTCTTCCACAGATGAGTCTCCGTCGACAGATGAGTCACCGTCTACGAATGAGTCAACGTCCACAAATGAGTCAACGTCCACAGATGAGTCTCCTTCATCTGTTGAAGGAGACTTATCTGTGGATGTTGACTCACTGTGGAAGGAGACTCATCTGTGGACAAAGACTCATCTGTGGAAGGAGACTCATCTGTGGACGGAGACTCATATGTGGAAGGAAACTCATCTGTTGAAGGAGACTTATCTGTGGATGTTGACTCACTGTGGAAGGAGACTCATCTGTGGACGGAGACTCATTTATGGAAGAAGACTCCTCTTGTTGAAGGAGACTCATTTGTGGAAGGAGAATCATCTGTGGATGAAGACTCATCTGTGGACGGAGACTTATCTGTGGAAGGAGACTCATCTGTGGAAAGAGACTCATCTGTTGAAGGAGACTCATCTGTTGAAGGAGACTCATCTTTGAATCTCCTTCCACAGATGAGTCTCCTTCCACAGATGAGTCTCCGTCTACAAATGCGTCTCCTTGCACAGATGAGTCTCCTTCCACAGATGAGTCTCCGTCGACAGATGAGTCTCCTTCCACAGATGAGTCTGCTTCCGCAATTGAATCTCAATCCACAGTTGAGATTCCTTCCACATATGAGTCTCCTTCCACAGATGACTCTCCTTCCAAACATGAGTCAACGTCAACAAATGAGTCAACGTCCACAGATGAATCTCCTTCCACAAATGAGTCTCCTTCCACAGATGAGTCTCCGTCCACATATGAGTCTCCTTCCACAGATGAGTTTCCTTCCAGAGATGAGTCAACGTCCACAGATAAGTCTCCCTCAACAGATGAGTCTACTTCCACATATGAGTCTCCGTCCACAGATGAGTCTCCTTCCACAGATGAGTCACCATCTACAAATGAGTCAACGTCCACAGATGAGTCTCCTTCCACAGATGAGTCAACGTCCACAGATGAGTCTCCTTCCACAGATGAGTCTCCTTCCACAGATGAGTCTCCGTCCACAGATGAGTCTCCTTCCACAGATGAGTCTCCGTCCACAGATGAGTCTCCTTCCACAGATGAGTCTCCTTCCACAGATGAGTCTCCTTCCACAGATGAGTCTCCTTCCACAGATGA
>BOPN01007187.1:37500-42500 GCA_017312705.2 Penaeus japonicus | reverse complement strand
GGAGGAAAAGAGGAAGTGCAGAGAGAAAGAGAGGGGAGGGAGATAAAGTCATGCAGTAGAGAAGATGAAAAATTAGATGGATTAGAGGAAAATAAAGAATAAAAATGAGAAGACAGAGAAAAATTAAAAAAAAATAAAAAAAACTACGAGTTTAAACTAAAAATGAAACGGCATACAGAGAACACAAGAGGAACAAAAGGATTTAACAAAAAGAAAGCGTATGGGAGAGAGAGAAAAGGTAAACCGAGATATCCCGTTCACAGAAAGGCAAAACAACAAAGAACAACCGTGACAAAGAAAGATGACTAACAGAACAAAAAAAAAAAAAAAAAAAAAAAAAACTTCTCTCGGCTTTCCATGTGTCCTGATAAGAAGCTGATGAAGTTTTACATTAGACTGTAAACGACTGCATTCTCTACCATACATTCTTTTTTTTATTCTATATCTTTTGTATCTTTTGCCTTTTTGCCTTTTATATTATCTCACGTCAGACTGTAATCGACCGAGACGAACGAAAACTGTTTTTTATTTTTCTTCTTTTTTTGGGGGGTGGGGGGTGGGGGGGCGAAGGAGCTGAAGGTGGGAGTCAGGTTTTTATTCTAATCTCTGTCACTCACTCAATCTTTCTGAGAATCTCTCTCTCTTCTCTCTTTTTCTTTTCCTTCTTCTTCTTTCTCTCTCTGTCTCTCCGTCTCTTTCATTGTCTCTCTCTCTCTCTATCACTCTCATTCTCTCTCTCTCTCTCTCTCACTCTCTCTCTCTCTCTCTCTCTCTCTCTCTCTCTCTCTCTCTCTCTCTCTCTCTCTCTCTCTCTCTCTCTCTCTCTCTCTCTCTCTCTCTCTCTCTCTCTCTCTCTCTCTCTCTCTCTCTCTCTCTCTCTCTCTCTCTCTCTCTCTCTCTCTCTCTCTCTCTCTCTCTCTCTCTCTGTTATTTTTTCTTCCGCAATGCAGGTTATGCATGACTTACGACTGCCTCTACCTTGCACTTACTTCTTTTCCTCTCTCTTTTTTTTTTTTTTTTTTTTTTTTCCTAGGATGCTTCTCTCCTATTCTGTGGCGGGATTTTTACGTCTTACAGAAGAAATTAAAGGAATAATTTGCAGGGAAAGTTCAGCGGGTCTGCTTCCGAAACTCTAAGGCCTTTGTACTTTATTCGTTTTTTTTTTTGTTCTTTTCTTTTCTTTTCTTTTCCTGCTTTGAGGAAACGGGGGGGAAGGGGGGGTCTCAGGGTGTGTTTTGGGTCTCTTTATATTTTAAAGCGAATGAGACCAATTTACTTTTTAAAGTTTTAAGGATTTTAAAGAGCGTTAAAACTGATAGAAAGTATATTTTTGTTGTATGTTAACTTTTTTTTTTTTTTAATGAGATGGATTGTTGCGTGGTTATGTGTATAGATAAAAAGGTCGATATAAGTAGATGGAAAGAGAAAGAAACAGATAAACAGATTGAAACTCATAAAACGATATAAAGAAATAGATAGATACATAGACAGATTGATTGAAATAGATAGACAAATATAAAAATTAGCATCCACAAAGTCTGAACTTTGAAAAAACAGATAAGCAGACAGAACAAGATGATTGATAGATAGATAGAGAAAGAAAGCGAGAGAGAGACAGAGAGCCAGCCAGCCAGACAGACTGATAGCTAATTACAAATTTATATGCTCTTATAGATACACAGACCTTCACACATAACTGTCAGACGATAGATAGATCGACTGAAAGATAGATATATACAGATACGGTAATTAGCTAAATAAACATTCAAAGACAATCTACTCCTCCCAAAAAAAGAGGAAAGAGAGAGAGATAGATAGATAGAAAAAAAGAAAGGAATAGAAAGAAAGAGGGAAAGAAAAAATAAAAAGAAACGAAAAAATATAAAATAATGGAGGAAAGAAAAAAAGAAAGAAAAAGAAAAAGACAGAAAGAATAGAGAAAGAAAAATAAATAAATAAAAAAGAAACTGAAAGAGAGAAAGAAAGAAAAAAGAAGGAAAGAAAGATAAAAGAAAAAAAAAACAGGAAAAAGAGATAGAGAAAGATAGTAAGACAGAAAAACAAACGAAGAAGGAAAGAAAAAAACGAAAAAAAGAAAGAAAAAAAGAAAGAAAAACACGAAAAAGAAAGAAAAAAAGAGAAAAGAAAGATAAAGAAAAAAATAATAATAAAAACTGAAAGAAGAAATGAAAAAGAGAAAGAAAAAAAACGAAAAAATCAAGAAAAAATCAAGAAAAACTAAAAAAAAAAAAAAAAAAAAAACATAAAAACTGAAAGAAAAAAAAACGAAAAAAAAAAGCGAACGAGACATAGAGAGAGCAGGGTAATCCATCGCAAAGTTCCGAGCGAATTCCACTTATCTTAAAGCGCGCGGCCATGAGGGGAATGAATGCAAGACCGAGAAAAGCGAAACGAAATCCGACTTGTAAAATGATATTGCTTTTGTACATGTACTTGTTTATGTATGTATTTATTTGTGTTGTTGTTGTTGTTGTTGCACTGCACTCGGTCTGTTTGTTTAATGGGATGCAGGGTTTCGGGATTTTGTGTGTTTGTTTGTTTTTTGTTGTTGTTGGTGTTTAGTTTGGTTTGAGGAGGGAGGGGGGAGGTTGGGGGGTTAGAGGGGGGGAGGATGGGGGGAGGGGAAGGGAGGGGGGACTACGGGTTCTTGGGGATGAGATTTCGCTCTAAAGGCTTGAGTTCATTTCCCTTTGCTTATCGGGGGATGCAGTTTTATCTTGAGAAGAGGGGAGGAAGAGGGAATGAGAGAAGGGAGAAGAAGAGGACGAGGGGAAAGTGGGAGGGAGAGGGAGAGGGTGGGTGGGGGGATAGGGAAGGAGAAGAAGGGAAAGAGGAGGAGAGTGAGAAAGAGAAAAAGAGAGAGAGAGAGGGGGGGGGGCGGCAATGAAAGAAAAGATAAAAAGAGGAGATAAGAGGAAGATAAGATGAGGAAGGGAGGAGAGAAGAGGGGAGGAAGAGGGAATGAGAGAAGGGAGAAGAAGAGGAAGAGGGGAAAGTGGGAGGGAGAGGGTGGGTGGGGGGGGGGATAGGGAAGGAGAAGAAGGGGGAAAGAGGAGGAGAGTGAGATAGAGAAAAAGAGAGAGAGAGAGAGAGGGAGGGGGGCGGCAAGGGAAAGAAAAGATAAAAAGAGGAGATAAGAGGAAGATAAGATGAGGAAGGGAGGGAAGAGAAGGGTCGAGAGGAGAGAATAGGGAGAGGAGGAAGAGATGAAGAACGTGGAAAAAAAAGACACAGAAAGGAAAACAAAGAGAGAGAGAGAGAGAGAGAGAATGGAGAATTACATACAAGCGAAAAGAGGAAAAACAGACAAAACATTGGGCGGCGAAATAGAAGACACCGGCATGCAAAAGAGGCTTGCAGTCTTGCATTTAGGGGCTTTGCATAAAGTTATTTTGGATTTTAGATAAAGTAAATGAACCTATTCCCAGCCAGTGGAAATACTACGCTTGCATGTGTCGATTTGTGTGTTTGTTTGTGTGGGATTGTGAGTTTGTGTGTTGGTATGTGTCTATATCTGTATGTTTATGCGTATTTTAATGATTGTGAATGAGTGTGTTTATATATCTAAACTTATAAGTAATGTGTACCAGTGAAATTATGACCATCTAATACAATGACGTCACACTCCACACATCCTTTAAGAGAAATTGTAGGGACGATAACCTAGCATGAACAATCCTTTTTACATCGTAAAAATGATATGTTTCCATAGATATAATAGGTGGAACACAGACCTATCAGCAATATATTTCAGTCTCCCCTCCTTCGTGTCGCGCACCTGGAGCAAAGAAAATGGGACGAGGGTAATAAAATATACCACAGGGACTCGTTCATCTAAAGCGTGTCTTTGTCTTCTTGTCTTCTGTTAACAGGGATTCGAGGTCTGGAGTGAACAGAAAACAGACGGGGGGTTTCTGTTGAACGTAGAGATTATGATGATTTTTTTTTTTCATCTCCGTTCAAGAATGTAATGTTTTTTGTGGATACTTATTGCTTTGTCAGCAGAACTACGTGGAAAGTGAAACATGGATTGTGGATAGATTGCACATGGGCAAAGGATCAACCTGAATGGATTTTAGTGGTGATCTGAATCAGTGACCAGATCCAGGATGAAATTCAAGGATTTGTCATCACTGCTAACGCTCACGGAGCATGGGTCCGTTAACAGTAGAAAATTCATTTTCTTTGGTAATTATGTATTTGACAAGGTTTTATTTCATCTCCCTCTCTTTCTTTCTCTCTCTCTTTCTCTCTCTCTCTCTCTCTTTCTTTCTCTCTCTCTCTCTCTCTCTCTCTCTCTCTCTCTCTCTCTCTCTCTCTCTCTCTTACTCTCTCTCTCTCTATATATATATATATATGTGTGTGTGTGTGTATGTGTGTGTGTGTGTGTGTGTGTGTGTGTGTGTGTGTGTGTGTGTGTGTGTCCATATGTATTGTTTGTGTTTATTTCTCCTATATCATAACCGTCGTTGGGTTACAGTATTGGCTGATCTGCCTGCCTGGCAATGCTCTTGTAACCTGTTTTGATATCGTGGCCATTGTTTCAATAAATCGCCAGTCCATAAATCTGAAACTTTTGTTCTAATATCAGATTCATCGACGAATTGAATCACCAGGAGAGACATTTTGTATATTGTTAGTGCGTATGTCCATTTGGCATTCGGATTTGGTCATGAATAAATACATTAAAAAGACAGATGATTAATATCAATGGAGGAAAGAAATAAGAGGAGGTAAAATGATATTTCTTGTGATAAAGAAAATTTCACAGATGTATAATTCAGAAAGTAGCTTTTGTTGTTGTTGACAAATCCTTTTATTGTTATTTTTTCCTTGTTTCATTAGTCGATTTACCTATATGTTTGTTCATATATCTTCACCAATTACTCCATCTATTTATCTATCTATTATTTGATGGTATAATCAACTACTATAGTTGGTTATCGGAATAATTCCTTCTTTAATTCACCTTTTATCAT
>BOPN01007187.1:5000-7500 GCA_017312705.2 Penaeus japonicus | reverse complement strand
ATTATCATCATAGAGGAGGAGAAGGAGAATAATGATAACAATCATAACGAAGTTGAAGATGATGATAATGATAGTAACAATGATGATAACAATTATATTAGTAATGATAATGATAATAGTAATGATAATCAAAATAATGATAAAACTAATAATGATAATAATGGTAAAAACAATAATAATGATAATGTCAATAACAATAACAATGATAATATCAATGATATTGGTAATGATAACAATAGTAATGAAAATTATAAGTTTATGAGTTTGATAGAAATAAGGATTATCATGATTTATATAATCATAATGACAACAATAACAATAATGGTGATAATCAGAATAATGAAATAAATGATGACTATAAAGACGCAGATGCTGATAATAATGACAATGATGATATGAAGAATTGTATTAATAAAGAATTACGACGATGATAAGAATGATAATGATGATAATGGTAATAATATTAATGGTAGCCATAATGATACTAAAAGAAACCACCAATGACAAAATAGCACTCCTAAAAAAAAAGATAGAAAAGCATAACAAGCAAATGACACAAATGGTAATGACAGAAGAGCCAATTTAGCCACAGAAAGAGGAGATAAAGACCCACCCACAGAAATCTAACAACCGAAATAATCAACACGAACCGAAGCAAAGGAATGGTGCAACAAAACTCATATGACTACAATTGCTTCCTCGTCAGCAGGCCATTGGCAGTAAATGGTGGAATTTATTTGGGGGGGAAGAGCGACACGCCATGGCTGTCTGTGTGGGGGGGAGGGGGGGGGGGACTAATGAATTACTTTCTGATTTTCATCTCTCGTTTTCTCTCTTTTGCTTCTGTGTGTGTGTATGTGTTTATCTTTGTGTCTTTCTTTCCCTCTTTTATTTTTAATTTCATTTTATTTTTTTCCCCTTCTTCCTCCATGATTTTAAAATTTCAATATGATATTATTCATCGAAAAAATAATGTGGTTATGGGGGAAAATATCAAGTACGGATGGCATTCTTTTTAGTTTATTTCATATTCAATATCAGAATTCCTGAGAGCATATCAGTATTTCAACAGAAGGTAATCTATTCATACAATTTGGTTGATCGTAAGTCAAAATAAAACGAATGATGCTACGATGTGCATAGTTATGTATGGCGAATAACAATTAATAGTGATGACAAATGTAGTGATAGATGATTATAGTAACAATGAAACACGGATGTATTAATGATGGTGGTGATGATATGTGATGATGATGGTGATACTGATGGGCTAATAACAGTTACGGAAAAATAATTACGAAAACAACAGTAATGATAGTACTTATAACGATGATAAGAATGATGATAATGCCAATAACAAAGATGAAAATAGTAATGATGATAAGGGTGATGAAAATAGTAATGATGATAAGGGTGATGAAAATAGTAATGATGATAAGGGTGATGAAAATAATGATAGTGATAAAAATTACAGTGGTAACTATAACGATAAAGTATATCCTTATAATAATCACAATAAGAGAGAGAGAGAGAAAGAAAGAAAGAGATAGAAAGAGAGAACGAGTGAGGAGCATAATGGGGAAGGTACATAAAGCAGAGAGCAAGAAAAGGGAAAAAAAAAAAAAAAAAAAAAAAAAAAAAAAACGGAATAGCGAACAAAAATAAATTTACAAATTCAACACTCATTTTAAGCAGAACGGAACTGCTCTTTATACATGCAAATCTAAACATTTCAAATAAGTGTGCTAGATGTGTGAGGGCTCTGGCCAGTGGTGCTGAATTCCGTGAAAAATACTTATAATTAATTTAGTGAATGTAATTCTTTTTCGATGTAAAGTGATAGGTGCTTTTACCATCCTTTTTATTTCCATTATCATTCTCATAATTATGATTTTCATTATTATATTATTAGTTTGTTTGTTTTTTATTTGTCATATAATCATCATTACCTTGCTTCATCTTACTATTATTGTTAATATTATCATTATCATTATCCTCATTACTATTTCTAATATCATTATTGTATTTATCATTACTATTATTGTTATTTGTATTATAATCTCCATTGTCATAATCATTACCATTATTACTATGATTATTATTATTGTAATTAAAGTGATGATGAAAATAATAATGATATTTATCATTATTATTGAAATTATCATTTTCATCATCAAGAAATTCATTCTCATTATAATCATCATTACCATTGTTAACAGTATTATCATCCTATTCAATATTATCATTATCATTGTTGTTATTGTAATCATTTATAATTTTTTTTGTTATTATCCTTGCCATTATCTTTATCATCTTTTTTACTGTAATTATTTTTCATATCATCATTATCATTGTTTTAATCATGATTATTGTTATCATTGCTATCATGATTCCTATAAACATTATCATTATCATCATCATTGTTGCTATTAATATTATTATCATTCCTATGATCATTATCACATATTTTTACTGTCATTATAGTTATAATTTGTTTTCA
>BOPN01007186.1:45000-47500 GCA_017312705.2 Penaeus japonicus | reverse complement strand
TGAATACAGCCTTTCAGACCACCTTGCTTGAGGTACGCAGATCTATGTAACTATTGCTGGGTTGGTAAAGGAACAGAAGAAGAGTCTTATTTTTTTAATCGATATGCAGTACCAGATGATATGATTATATCAAAACCTAAAATTGTAATGCAGCACTACCATACGTTTTTTTATGTTTATGTATGAAATTCAACCCATTCCTGTGCAGTTAGCCAGGGGGGTAAAAAAAAGGACTAAACAAATTAATACATTTTCCAGTGGTGCAATCACTGACCTCACAGTATTGATAGACAGTGACCTATTTTGCGATGTAATATGATTTGAATTCGAACTAAACGTACAAAAGCCTGCCCATGCCTCTGCCATAAATCAAGGTGGTAAATAAAGGAATAAACTAAAACGAGGTAATATACTGATACCGTATTCTAAAGTTGTAAAACTAATATCTTGATATCTAATTTCATAAACTAATGTTATTATTCTACACCAAGTGTACCAAAGCCTATCAAATGCTGTTTGGTTGACTTGAGCATTCCGTTGCTATGGCGACAACTGATAATAATTATGATCAGTATGGTTAACGGGGTCAGACTGTATTATTCCAAGGCTCTGTTTCACTATATATATAATAATATTACTCCCGTGTTGCCATGTACCCCACATTCACATACGTCATGAAAACAGATGACCTCGAACTATTCTAGAAATAATAAGAATAATGACAGATGATTGGATACAAGTTATATGTAATTATATACGATGGTTTTACGCTAAAGATTTTCACTGTTTTTCATGGCAATGTGTTAGACGCCTTTTGGAAATAAACAATATAAATTTTATGGAGCTTTTCTCTCACTTCAATGAAACAGAAATTTCATTTTCTTCTTGACTGAACGGCACATATTAATCCCAAATGATTGACAAAAATATCATAGATATCGGTAACCATTTTTCTCTATCATTTCTGCGCAACTTATGATATGTATTTCTCAAGTAATCATAATGTCAAGCGATAAAGAAATAGGATATAGAAATAAAGATAAGAGGTGGGAGGCGAACATCTTTTTCGTATGATCTATAGATGGGTGCGGTTTGGATCACGCCTGTGCACACACACACACACACACACACATACACACACACACACACACACACACACACACACACACACACACACACACACACACACACACACACACACACACACACACACACACACACACACACACACACACACACACACACACACACACACACACACACACACACACACACACACACACACTCACTCACTCACAAACACACACACACACACACGCACACACACACACACACACACACACACACACACACACACACACACGCACACACACACACACACACACACACACACCATATGATATATTACCTACCTTGCATTAGTTCCACGAAATCAAAACGACTATGAAGAATCCAGGACACGAGAAAACAAAAGCGGTTTAGGTCTGGCCTTGATTCTAGCACTTGCGTTTGTTTTGCACAGCATATTAATAAGGCAATAGACACCTAAAGTCCACTCACATAGTAACAAAAAACAAAGTTTGTATAACGACTGCAACAGCGATAGTCATTATAATGGAGATATATGAGCTATCGCATGATGTTTCTCGCCTCGTGTTGTTAAAAGTATCTACACCTGAGAATGTCGAAATTTCCTGACATCGATATCCGTTTTCGAGTACAAACTCTTAATTCTCCGAGAGTGACGGAAATATAGATAAATAGCGTAAATACAAACTATTAGATAGACAAATACTGATAAATTACTTAGACAACATTTCGATGACAGGTGGATTTAGTTTCTAACTTAACGTTTATAGAGCAATATTAGTCACCACTTAGTTACGTAATACCGAGTACCGAATACCGCTTTATTATAGTTAACAAAGTTCAAAGTCTAGTTTTCATACATCCTTATCTTCTCTACTTATATTCGGGGGGAAATGTTATCAGCTTAACCCAAGTGACTAATACCGTGTAGCAAATATTAGAGATGGTGGAAAGCACCCATCCATATATCGTCGAAAGAAATATAATCAGCTCACTCTAAAAGCCTACTATACGTTTGCTAAATATAGCATTACAGCACTAAGGTATCATCCTTATACTAAATGCGTAGTACCGTTTATTAAACATTGCAGCATTACATTGATAAGTTCCAAAGCCTTTTTCCCATGAATTTATATATATATTTGTTTTCTATCCAAACATTCGAGAAACGAAAACAAGTAAGCAGCTTAACCTTACTGCGTAAGAGTATGTCCCGAGTCGAGTGTTGTGATCTATTTCCCAATTTCCGTCTCCCAACACCTTTCCTTTCCACATTGTTGTAGAGCCAATTGCGCAACACAGTACCTGTCATGAAAGGAGTCGATTTATACGAGACAGGTATATACACTGAACAGGTGAACTCTTCGAGTTTATTTCCACATCCTGCTCAATTGCGCAACGGGTCTTGCTT
>BOPN01007186.1:20000-27500 GCA_017312705.2 Penaeus japonicus | reverse complement strand
TAATGAAAGATTTGATGAGATCCTAATGACAATCTTTAATTTTATCTGATATTTATTCATGTAACCTATTAGATGTTTTCATTTGTATATTATAGATGTGGAAATATATACAATATAAAAACAAAAACAAGAAACAATAAGTCAATCATTTATTTATAATGATGATTTTTACAGAAGCATATTGATATTTTACTGGTACATTATTTGACTAATATACATTTCAACATGCTAAGATGCCTACACATATACATATATATATCATTAGGAAGGAAAAAGTGGTGTGTCAGGAAAATTGTGCGGATATATATTTTTTCAACTTTGTAGAGAATATCTTTCCTTTGTCTGGTTTAGATTAAAACCATAATAATGTTATATAAGTATGATCAGGGCCTGGTTAAAGCCAGTTCATACCCAAAGCATACCCCCTCAGCCCTTCCAGTGATACCTCTTTGGTCCTTCCAATAGTGTCCCTTCAATATCTTCCAGCCTTTCCAATGGTATTCCTGTGGTCTAGTGCCCCTTAAGTCTTTTCATTGTTATCCCATTAGCCCTTCCAGTTATACCTCCTTGACCTTTTCAAAGATACCCTCTTGGCCTTTCCAATTGTTCTCATTCAGCTTTTCCAATATTGCCCCTTTTTACTTAACCCTCTCTGGACGGGTGGTACAGTACTGTACCGGTCATTCAAAAGCCCAGTGGCCGGGCGGCACAGTATTGTGCCAGCCATTTAATTGATTTAGGCCTAAGCGCTCGAAAGCCCTGTCATTGTGACATTCAAGGCTGGAATGCCCCCGTCGTAAGTGGGTTAATAGTGTCAAATTACAGTGGTGCCCTCAGCCAGGCCAGTGGTGCACCCTTCATCATATCTCATGTCAGATGACATTTTAGGACACAAAGACCCTAAAGCTAATAAAGTGGGTGTAATGATATAGAGCACAAGATATACATGTTTACTAATCTTTGAATATGCTATCAGGAATTCCGTAAATATGATGTTTACAGTTATAGCATAATTACTCTCTTGTACCCACTTTCTAGACAATTGCTTATAATGCCTAATGGTCAATGCAATTGGTATATTCTCTTGAAATACAGTTTTGTACTGCAGGGACATACTATTTTTGGTTGAACTGATATATGAGTTTACTTCTCAAAAGCGAGATCCAGAACATTTGAAACTTGTTAGTTCTTCAAAAGTTCAGAAATATGACTTTTTATCACCATGTTTTTTGTTGTTGTTGTTTTTTTGTGTGTGTGTGTGTGTGTGCGCGCGCGCATATGTGTGCATGGAAAATTACATTAACTACAACTTTTCATCAAGCATTCACATAGCTGAAATCTCATTTGCACTTCAGACTGTAGTTGAAGATACCCTAGTCAAGGAAGAACTAGTAGCAGATTGTAGTGACACAGAGCTCACGGATGAGGGCTTCGACTACAGCGCTCTCACAACCAGTTTGATGGCCGAGAACAAGCAGATGAGGGGGAGAGAGCAGATGGGCCACATGCTTTTAGAGAAGTACGACCATATGACCCACGAGCAAGCGTATCACGTCCACCAGCAGGGATCGGATGTTCAGGCTGGACCCTCACTTTTACAAGGGGTATGTTTGAGCAATTGTTTTTGTTTTTGTTTTTGTTTTTTGATGAGTGACTTATATTTCTTGAAGAGATAGTGTTCTTTGGAGTGTGATTTATTGAAATGTATAATTATTGCTTTTTTTATCTTTTTTTATTATTATATTGTAGTATTATCTTTTATTGATTTTTTTTTTTCTCTCTCTACATCATGCATGAATTTTTCTTAAACTTCTCTAATTATTAATCTTGTTCATAGTCTTCACTGAGTTTATTCATTTGCGTTTTTCTTTCCTATCCTTATTAGGTATGTGTTAACAAACCTAAACCTTTATGGCAGCATTTTTCATAACACCACTTCGTATTTAACCAACTAGCATATAGCAGTATTTAATCATGAATATTAAATGAATTGGGGACCCCTCATTTTGCCCAAAAGTTTCACCAGAACTTTCTAGTGATTCATGTTAATCTTTCTTACACACAGCATTGATTCACAAACACACAATGCAGCATCAGACCCCCCCCCCCCCCCCCATACCATTCTCATCTGATAGGTGCTTTTTCCACAACTGGCAGTCAGGTTTATGAGTACTGTATTCCTCTCTGCTCTGTCAACATTCTTGAAGAGTGACTCTGTATTGGACAGGTAAAGTATCTTGCAATGATCATGATGTAATTGTTGTAAGTTTAATTATTTTGTGGGTGATGATAATGGTAGAATGTTTATGTATTATATTTACAGTAATGCAGTCATAATTATTGATGATTTTTTAGATTATGATTTTAACTATGATAATGTCAAGGGAAATGAAGTAGATTTTGATAAGGAGAGAAAGAGCAATTCACTGTTTATACAGTAATGAAGATAATCATTTATTATATTTATGATTTTGCTAACTATTTATAAAAATCATCATCATCATAACATCATAATGTTATTTTTTTAGAAACCAGAAAACAGCAAATTGATTTACAGTAGAGATAAATTTCAAAGTATTATCCACTAAACATTAAACATTTATTTATAAGGATTATATATATATATATATATATATATATATATATATATATATATATATATATATATATATATATATATATATATATATATATATACATATATACACATATATATATATATAAATAGATAGATAGATAGATAGACATATATGTATGTATTTTTTTTTTTCTTCTTCTTCGTCTTCTTGTCTTTTGTTTTTGTTTTTCTTTCTTTCAGTCTTTCTTTCTTTCTTTCTTTCTTCTTTTTTGTTTTTCTTGTTCCTTTTTTTTCTTTTCATTTCTTTTCTTTTTTTCCATTCTTTTCTTTTCTTTTCTTTTCTTTTCTTTTTTTTCTGCTAGAGCTAGACCTAGTCCTCAGTAGCACTTGATGAGATCTAGTGAAGGACACAAACAACTGATGTGTCGTTAGAGAAGCTTGCTATTGATCCTCCGAAGTTGTCTTAGTCCATTTCTCACATTTCTGTGGGAGTTTGGTAGAATTGTTCCATCTATACCTCCATACCCACACCCTATTATCCCTCCTGTCTCCTACCTCCCCCATCTTGCCCCTGATAGTCTTTGCCTATGGGTAACTATTCTAAAATTTGTCGCTCTGCTACTCAGCAATTATTCTGTTATCATGAGAAGAAAAAAATCAGGTGTGTATGATCATAAGCCTATATGGAACTTCGGTAAGAAAATTACAACACTTGTGAGATAAGGTGACTTTCAAAAAAAAAAGAAAAAAAGTTGTCCTTTATTGTTTCAATTGCAAATAAAAAAGAAAGATATTTGATATATGAATAACAACCAATTATGCATCTTGTTACATTTCAACAGCTAATCAACAGCACAGCCAGATGAGTCAAATCATCAAAGATACCAGTTGCCACTTACAAAATTTTGTGATGGATATTCATACCATGAAGTAGCTTTCAACAGGGGAGACAAGGCATGAAGGGACAAAGCCTGCTTTCCCTGGGTTATGATATGTAGGTTGAATAATGTGATAGATTGATGGCTACTTAGCAGGGAAAATATTTTTGAAGAAAATCCTTTTATGATTGTTTGATCCATTGAATGTTATGATATATTTTTGGAAATTTCATATAGGTGCTAAACTCAACCTTTACCAAAATTGTTATGAGTACAGAGACTGCCATGGAAAAAAGGCTTATTATGACATCATCAGTTATGTTTAAGCCTATAACAAAGTCACTTCCATGGTACTTTCTTTGTTTCTTTTTTGTGCTCTTTGTGCTATTTCACAACCATTTAAGCTGAGAAGCACACTAAAATTTCCCTTTAACTTTAGTGTATAGTAACTTGAAATGATAGAAAATGTGTCATATTTATACCTGAGTTAGTTCATTTTAGAAATTGTACCTCCTAACAGTACCATAGCTGATACTGTTTTTACTTTACAAGTAGAAATATAACCATGCCCTTACTTTACCTTAACCCATTAGCAGCGGATGGGACAATTTGGTGCAAAGGCAGAGTCGGTGATAGACACCGATGGCACCATGCCAGACATGTAAAACAGCTATCCTACTGCACAGACCTTTTTTTAATACCGCGACCAATGGGTTAACCCCTCAGTGACAGGCATGTTTAATGAGGTCAGATCATTTTCATACTGATGTTTTTTCTTTCAATTCTGTAGAGAGGGCATCATACTAGTGCTGATTAGTATCATTTTGCTAATATCTCATATATAGATTCTATATCAAACCATAATTCTAGAGAATGAAAGAAAACACACATAACATCTGAACCTGTTTGGTACGTATGATGTGAAGGTGCTGACACGGATCAATCTTTGTTTTTTATCTATCAGTGTTTCTTTGTTATTATTTTTTTTACAATCATGATAAGAGTAATAGTTATATTTAGGTACCATTACAATTACTATAATTTCTATATCATATATATGTTTTATTGGAAATCCTAAATATATGCCTCATGATACAGAAATACCGACTATCACAGAAAAGACTAGTATCATAACAAGTAAAAGGAAAGAGTAAAAAAGCCCTAGATATGTCATGGACACTCCCTTCCTCTGAAATAAAATCTGTCTTGAGTGTCGCACAGGTTTCACTAATACCAGTGGATGCCCTGTATCTAATGGGTTAAGATGCAAGCCCTGGATAAACATCTTAAGATGTGGCCCATCCCAGAAAGGTTAATAGATGAACTGTATTTAGTCCAAAGCAGGTTTTGGCTTGTTAGATTTTAGTGGCATACTTTCCTTCCAGTGGCCTGGCTTAGGTGACATTGGCGAGGGAAGTACAGCTGGCCACAGCTACTGCGAAGATGTGACATCACCCATCCACCAAGGGCTGCAGCATTCTCTAGTAAGTGTACATGGTGAAACTATTTTTTTTTCACTATCAGATATTTGCAGTACCTATACAAAGTAGATAGATAGACAATTTTTTCTTCTTTTTTTTTCTTTTCTCTCCCTCCTTTTCACTGTAGTCATTATATGCACATGTCTAGGGGAAAGACATGCCATAATGGCATCAAAATTTTGCTTATGCAAGGAAGATTATTTGAGAAAATGTTTTGTATCCACTTTGATTGAAGAGATAATGTAGTGAAGAAATGAAAGAAATAATTCCACTGTGGCTTTAGTACTTTACCTAAATTTTGCACCATGAACTACTGATGAGTGTTTCCTGCTATTAAAACTTGTGGCCACCTTCTGGGCTATACTCATTTTTTTTTTTTTTTTTTATTGAGGCAAAAATGTGCTTGACAGGTTGGTAATGATTGGCTGAATGTTTTAACCCATAGCTGACATGTCACAACATACACAACGGCTCCAATTAGGCCTGAAAGATGGGTGTCAATGCGTACATGACACAAAATCAGAAACTGCTCATAGTTGAAGTGCGCTCACAGTCATGAAATATTATGACTGTAACAGTGCTATTTTCAGAGCTACATCTTCCAACCCTAGTTATGTGATAGATATTTGTGAGGCAGGTCTGCACTGCCCGGGGAGCAGAGAAAACATCCCAGTCCCTTAAATTTTTAGTTGGTGCCTGCGGTATCAGAAATCACCCTTCCTAACTACCAGTTTGGTGCCCCGTCTGCAATGGGTTAAGTAGCGTAACATTGTTGCATTCCAAAAAATTATTATCAGCAACCTGTTGATTATCAGTTAACTTTCAACACCAACCTGTCAAACTGTCATCAGTCATCACCCAAGTACATCTTTGTCTTGATAAAAAGAAAGAAAGCTAAGCATAGCACTTCGTGATTCTGTGTAAACTTGCAAAGTTTGCTAAATCATTATATGCAACTAGATTAATTTTTCTTTAACTTTCTTGCTGTCATTTTTGGTTTGTATATGTCAGCTGATTTTCTTAGAATTATTCATATTTACTGTCTTTGAATTTACACTGCAATGTTGAAAAAACACTCCCTGATATGGTGAATGATTAGCAGGGCCATTTATTTTGGAAACTTGTATGTTAGTTTGTAGAGAAGGACATATTAGTGACTCCAGTAATACATAGGGTCACAGTGGGAAATTTGGCAGACTATAGAATTTAGAAATATTTTCCATTTGTACTTTGAAGTAAAAAGGGTAGATATTTTTTTTATATTCAATTATTTACAGTATTTCGATTTTACAAGAGATTACTTAGCAAAATCATCTTTTTTGGCTTACAGTCACAGTAATCAAAGTAATTTAACAGCCAATTACATCACAAGAATTTTAGCCAATCAGAGCATGAGAGTTGGTTCTGCCAAGTGGAAGTACTGCTGGAAGAATGTGCTTAATGGTCAATGCATCAGCTAAGTTATGTCAAAGAACCCTAAGCTCAATTACTTTCATTTTTATTTTATGGAAGATGAAGGTGTTAGTGAAGGAAATGTTGCAATATGTAGCTGAAACAAGAAGTATAAAGCATCATAAAAAGTTTATCAAGCTTTTTGATTTGTATGTTGTCCATTTACTTCATTTAAACTCCATAAACATATCTGTAAAACATATGATAGCATAGATTACCCTCTGAAGGGCAATCTCAGCATATTTGCAGTTCTTATCTTCCTTTAGGGATCAGTTATACAGTCTTATGCATCCTGTTGGCTACCATATTTATTGGTCTTTATAACAAGAATAAGTTTCCATATATACTGATAGGCAATACACATTAGAAAACAATATACTCAATACAAATATCTGCTCTAAGTTTGTAATTGTATATACAACCATACAACAACATTATAACCCAAAACAAATACATAACACTTAAGATAAAAGATTATGACATGTTATGAGGATGTAAAGACAAAATATTTTTACCATTTGTTCCTTTTATTAAAAAGCATTCATGACAAATGCTAGCTTACTAAACTGTTGTTTTTTACTGTATCATGCAGTTGTATCTACAGAAAAATATAATATGTGAATGCCAAACTAATGAGATTCAACCTATACTTCAATAGCTTTCATATCTCTTGGTTTCGATAATTTTTTTATAATGATAATCTTGATTTATTTCAAATTTCTTATAAGATATTTATTCCTAAGGTTGTGTCGTTTGTACGCATATATTATAATGTAATGTTTTGTTTTTAAATTTGGTAATTGTAAAACATTTGGATCTTCTTTGCAGGTTGGACCTAATAGTGAGAATCAGAGGAGCAGTGACAGCGAAAACATGGGACTTGGGAAGATTCTGGCATCGGTCACCCAGTTGCGGCAGTTTCACCACCACCCTTTCTCCAACGCAGAACGAGATAGCACTTATAGACCCGGCGGCAGCTGTGGAAGAAAGAAGGTGAAGAAACCGTTCTCCTGTGCGCAGTGCTCTTACCAGACTGCATCCAAGAGCAACCTGGTGATCCATCTCCGTACTCACACTGGGGAAAGACCTTATCAGTGTCCGCAGTGCTCGT
>BOPN01007185.1:62500-63552 GCA_017312705.2 Penaeus japonicus | reverse complement strand
AGAGAGAGAGAGAGAGAGAGAGAGAGAAAAAGAGAGGCGGGGGAGTGAGAGAGAGAGGCGAGGGGGGTGGGGGTGATAGAGAGAGAGGGCGGGAGGGGAGAAGAGACGGAGGGAAAGAGAGAGAGAGTGAGTGAGTGAGTGTAAAAGTGAGAGAGAGAAAGAGATAGAGAGAGAAAGGGAGAAGGAGAGAGAGAGAAGGAGAGAAGGAGAGAGAGAGGTAGAGAGAAGGAGTGAAAGAGAGAGAGAGTGAGTGAGTGAGTGAGGGTAAAAGTGAGAGAGAGGGAGAGAAGGAGAGAGAGAGGTAGAGAGAAGGAGTGAAAGAGAGAGAGAGAGAGAGAGAGAGAGAGAGAGAGAGAGAGAGAGAGAGAGAGAGAGAGAGAGAGAGAGAGAGAGAGAGAGAGAAAAGAGAGGGAGAGAAACAGAGAGAGAGAAAAGAGAGGGAGAGAAACAGACAAAGAGAGAGAAAAGAGAGGGAGAGAAACAGACAGAGAGACAGAGAGATACATAATGAAAGGGAAGAAAAGAGAGACAGAGAGAGAGAGAGAGAGAGAGAGAGAGAGAGAGAGAAAGAAAGGAAATCTATTCGCCAAACGTATACACAGGTACGGTATTTATCCAATTCGACTTCCCTCGCCATGGACTTCAGCAAGCAAACAGAGCAATATGCATAGGCTATTGGGTTACATTCTTTCATTCAAAGTTGAACATTCTATGTAACACGTTGCGTCGCTGAGAGGCAAACCCACAAGGCTCATTTTTAACTTAACTGATTACGTGCTGTTCGTTGCAAGATTTAACCCCTACTGGTCTTGTTGCATTCAGGTCTTTTCTATAAGTTTGAATACAAGATTGGAATTGTTGTAATTTTAAAGTATGTAAAGTAGGGGGATAAGGATTCTTGTTGTACGTTGGTCAAGCACCATTATCCTATCAGCGAAAGTTTCTAAAGTGATTAACCATTATATAGTTTATGCTTAATGATAATTCCAGTTTTTCTGACACCTGCAATACCGTATTGTATTGAATTATCATTTATTTTCTCTGGGAGTATA
>BOPN01007185.1:45000-47500 GCA_017312705.2 Penaeus japonicus | reverse complement strand
AAAAAAAAAAAAAAAAAAAAAAAAAAAAAAAAAAAAAAAAAAAAAAAAAAAAAAAAAAAAAAAAAAAAAAAAAAAAAAAAAAAAAAAAAAAAAAAAAAAAAAAAAAAAAAAAAAAAAAAAAAAAAAAAAAAAAAAAAAAAAAAAAAAAAAAAAAAAAAAAAAAAAAAAAAAAAAAAAAAAAAAAAAAAAAAAAAAAAAAAAAAAAAAAAAAAAAAAAAAAAAAAAAAAAAAAAAAAAAAAAAAAAAAAAAAAAAAAAAAAAAAAAAAAAAAAAAAAAAAAAAAAAAAAAAAAAAAAAAAAAAAAAAAAAAAAAAAAAAAAAAAAAAAAAAAAAAAAAAAAAAAAAAAAAAAAAAAAAAAAAAAAAAAAAAAAAAAAAAAAAAGAAAAAAAAAAAAAACAAAAAAAAAAAAAAAAAAAAAAAAAAAAAAGAAATCCATTACATGTACAGTAGCTTATGGTCTCCCAGATACACCAAACTACAGCCAAACAACAACAAAAGACAAGTAAAAGCAAAGAGTAAATGTTGTTTCTCTCTCACGAAAAAGGTTTTTGCTCCGGACACACACTTAACAAATCCCCGCCTACTCTAACTGTAAACTTTGGAAACAAACTTGTGAAACACCCTCCCGATTACTATACTCTCTCTAAGTTGTGTAAAAGGAACTTACTTACCTTACCGTTCCCTCCCCCTCTGTCCCTCCCTTCCTTCCTCCCTCTTTCCCTCTCTGCTCTCTTTTTTTCTTTCTTTTTTTTTTTCTCTCTCTCTCTCTCTCTCCCTCTCTCTCTCTCTCTCTCTCTCTCTCTCTCTCTCTCTCTCTCTCTCTCTCTCTCTCTCTCTTTCTCTCGTCTCTCTCTTCTTCTCTCCTCTCCTTACTCCCTTCCTCCTCCCTCCTTGGGGGGGGGGGGCGACTGAAGCAAGTACGGTACAAGTGGGATTGGATTTCGTTTTTTTTTTTCTCTCTCTCTCTCTCTCTCTTCCTTTCTCTCTTCTTCTTCTTCTTCTTCCTTCTTTTTTGTTTTGTTCTTCTTTATTTTATTATTATTAATTGATTTTGTTTCGTCTTCATCTTCTCTCTCTTAATCTTAGTATTTATGTGTTTTTTTCTCGATATTATGCGATTACTTTCCTCTATTTTTACCTTTTCAAAAAAAAAAATGTGTTTGGAATTATACGTCCTTCTCTTTTCTCTTTTCTCTTTCCATTTTGAATCATGAAAAAAAAAGTTTTATTGAATGGATCGTTTTAGGAAATAGGGGAAAAAAAAAACATCGGCTCGATTTGCCTTGATTCTTATCCACCTATTTATCTACTCGCTTTTGCCGACAGAATGGGGGAGCAAAATTAAGGTAGTTTAAGAAGAAAAAGGACTTAATGAATAAATTATAGAAGCTTTTTTTCTCTCTCTCTCTCCGTCTGTGTGCCTCCTTCTGTGTCTCTCTCTCTTTCCCTTCTTCGTTACTGCCTTTCTCTTCTTCATTCTCTCTATCTTTCGCTTTCCCGGTCGCTTGTTGTCTCTCTCTCTCAAGTTCTTGTTCACTCTTTCTCTCTCTCTCTTTCTCTCTCTCTCTCTCTCAAGTTCTTGTTCACTCTTTCTCTCTCTCTCTTTCTCTCTCTCTCTCTCTCTCAAGTTCTTGTTCACTCTCTCTCTCTCTCTCTCTCTCTCTCTCTCTCTCTCTCTTGTTCTCTTTCTCTCTCTCTCTTTCTCTCTCTCTCTCTCTCAAGTTCTTGTTCACTCTCTTTCTCTCTCTTTCTCTCTCTCTCTCGTTTCCTCCCTCCCTCTTTTTCTTTCCCTCCCTCCCTTCCTCCCTCCCTCCCTCCTTCTCTCCCTTCTTCCTTCTCTCCCTCCCTCCCTCCTTCCCTCCCTCCCTCCTTCCCTCCTTCCCTCTCTCCCTCCTTCCCTCTTCCTCCTTCCCTCCCTCCCTCCCTCCCTCCCTCCCTCCTTCTCTTCCTTCTCCCTCCCTCCCTCCCTCCCTCCCTCCCTCCCTCCTTCCCTCTATCTTCTTCCCTCCCTCCCTCCCTCCTTCTCTTCCTTCTTCCCTCCCTTCCTCCCTCCCTCCCTCCCTCCTTCCCTCTCTCCCTCCCTCCTTCCCTCCCTTCTTCCCTCTCTCCCTCCCTCCCTCCTTCTCTTCCTCCCTCCTTCACCTCTCTTTCGATAATCGAGGCCCTAAAGTTACTTTGAAGAAATGACCCACTTAAGCCACCACTAATTAGGAGTCTGACCCAACAGGTGAATGGAATTACCTGCTCACTGCTTAATTGCCATTTACCTGCTCGCGCGACGGGGATACAGCCAGTGCGCCCGTTTTCTGTTTTCTTGTGGCGTTTCGCCCGTTTTCTTCTTCTTTCTTCTGATTTTTTTTTTTTTTTTTTTCTGTTTTTCTTATTTTCTTTTCATCTAGGTTTCTTCTGTTTTTCTCTTCTTCTGTGTGTATGTGTGTCTGTTTGTATGTGTGTTTGTGTGTTTTTGCGTTTGTGTATGTGTTTTCTATTCTGTTCGTT
>BOPN01007185.1:30000-32500 GCA_017312705.2 Penaeus japonicus | reverse complement strand
TCCCCTCTACCCCCACACACTTTTTTCCCTTTTTTCTTTGTTGTATTAATGGCTTGGCTTTTAATATCTGGAGTGTAGGGTAGGGAAAAAAGGGAAATGGGATGGGTAGAAGAAGAAGAAGAAGAAGAGAGAGAGAGAGAGAGAGAGAGAGAGAGAGAGAGAGAGAGAGAGAGAGAAAGAGAGAAAGAAAGAAAGAAGGAAAGAGAGGTTTTCGAAGCGAGAGAAAGATCGAGGTAGAGTGTGGGGAGAAAAGGGGAGATAGAGAGAGAGAGGAGAGAGGGAGGTATTGCTAATTACTGTCCATCTGGGAGCATAAACACTCAACTCTCCCGCATTATTCGTGTTTAGGTTAGCCTGGATGCCACGTAGGTTTATTTACTTCATTTCTTTCTTTTTTTTCTTGTATTTTACTTATTCATTATACTATTTTTTTATTATTATTATTACTGCCTAATATTACTAATCAAAGCACTTGCGTTTTGTTTGATCGTATAAATGCATGTCCTTGTTTATATTTTTGTGTGTTTTTGTTACCATCAATAGTCTATATGATACAATGAAAATCTTCTGTAATACAAAGCTCGTCTTTGTTTTTTATCATTTCAAATCCATTTTTGTTTTACTTTAGTTTTTAATCATATCTACCAGCATGTTTATTTTAATTTGAACATCTATGATTACAGACATGATCACTGATTAAAACTATATGAATAAAGCAAAACATTAAACTAAGATATCAGTCAGATATAATTACTTTTTTCATTATTGATGTCGCTTGTTTCTTAAACGTTGCTGTTGTTGTTGCTGTTTTTGTTTTCGTTGTTGTTGTTTTGTTTTTGCTGTTGTCATTGTTTTTGTTGCTGTTGTTGTTGTTGCTGTTTTTTGCTTTCCTTGTTGTTTTGTTTTTGTTGTTGTCGATGTTGCTGTTGTCGTTGTTTTTGTTGCTGTTGTTTTTGTTTTTATTGCCGTTATTGTCGCTGTTGCTATTGATGTTGCTGTTGTCGCTTTTGTTGTTTTTGTTGTTGTTTAGTTGCCGCAATCATATAGGATTAGAAGAAGAAAAAAATCTCACCCTTTACCATCCTAACCTGATGCACCAATAGAATAACAACATATTTTTCCCGAGTTCTTCTCGTGTCGCCGGAATGATTGCTTTGAAAATAAGTTAGACTTGATCTTTAATTTCATTTGTTTCCTTTCATGTGTCTTTTTTGTCTTCCGTTCAAAGAGATTTTTCAGACACGCACATGTGTAAATTCACACACGCGGGCACGCACAGATTCATACGCACAGAGGCACGCACACACACTGTGTCTATGCACACACACACATATACATACATATACACACGCATGTACCAATGTAGGCAGATGGATAGATAGATAGATAGACGGATAACTATATAACACAATAGATGGATAAATAGATAGTTAGATATAGATAGATAATTAGATATAGATAGATAGGTAGATATATATAGATAGATACATAGATAAATAGATAGATAAACAGACTGATATGAAAAAAAATATATATACATAATAAAAGTCTTCCCATGCCTTTACAAACCGCAAAATTCCCTCGTTTGTGTTTCCTTCTCCCCTTTTCTTTTCTCCTTTTGTTTTAACTACGTGTCCCCCTTTGCTGTCTTTCTTATTTGTTCAGATAAATAGCTCTTTGCTCTTGGAAAACTCCAGAAACGAGGGAAAGAAATGTTGAAATTATAGCCTTTTCCGCCATGCTGCTTTTCAAGGAGCTGGGTTGTTTGAGTTGCTTGGGGTGTTTGAGTTGTTTGAGTTGTTTGAGTTGCTTGGGTTGTTTGAGTTGCTTGGGTTGTTTGAGTTGCTTGGGGTGTTTGAGTTGCTTGGGTTGTTTGAGTTGCTTGGGTTGTTTGAGTTGATTGGGTTGTTTGAGTTGCTTGGGTTGTTTGAGTTGCTCGAGTTGTTTGAGTTCCTTGGGTTGTTTGAGTTGCTTGGGGTGTTTGAGTTGTTTGGGTAGTTTATGTTGTTTGGGTTCATTGGGTTGTTTGAGTTGCTAAAGTTGTTTGGGTTGTTTGATTTGCATGGGTTTTTTTAGTTGCTTGGGTTGCTTGAGCTGCTTGGGTTATTTGAGCTGCTCGGGTTGTTTAAGTTGTTTTGGGTGAAGGATTTTATATTTTGTTTATGTATGGGTTTATTTGTTTATTTTTGTTTGTTTGCGCGTTAGGAGAGTTGTTTGTGTTGTTGTTGTTTTTTGTGGGAGTATTTGATTGTTGGAGTTGGTTTGTGTGTTTGTGTGTGAGGGAGATTTATTATTTGTTTATTTGTGAGTGTATGGATGTGTTCTTTCCCTTTTCCCATTTTTTTGCCTCTCTCTCTCCCCTTCGTTTGCTTGTTTGTGTTTCTTCCTTGTCTGCCTTTCCTCTCTCTTCATCTCCCCCCTATCCGCCATTTTTCTCTTTCTCTTGTCTTTCCCTAATCCCTATTTTTCTCTCCTTGTTCTCTTATTGTACCTTTGTTTC
>BOPN01007185.1:12500-15000 GCA_017312705.2 Penaeus japonicus | reverse complement strand
ACCCCTACCTACCCCCACCCACTACCTCCACCCTACCCCACCCCTACCCCCTCCCCCTACCTACCCCACTCCCCCTACCTCCACCCCCCCTACCTCCACCCTACCTCCACCCCACCCTACCTCCACCCCCCACCCCCACCCCCCCCTCAGAGCAAAAATCTGAAGGAAACTCTCCCCCCAAGAAGCAATGTCTCCCAAGGGGAAAACTTTGCGTAATGTTACTGGATGGCAGTTTATGGCCGGCGGGGAACCTATACTCTTCTTCAGACGCCGTGAGTCCTCTTGGATCTTCTTCCTCTTTCTTTCTTTGTTGTTGTTGTTGTTTTTTTGTTGATGTTTTTTTTTTCTCTCTTTTTCTTCTTTATTTCTTTCTTCTCTCTCTCTCTCTCTATCTCTCTCTCTCTCTCTCTCTCTCTCTCTCTCTCTCTCTCTCTCTCTCTCTCTCTCTCTCTCTCTCTCTCTCTCTCTCTCTCTCTCTCTCTCTCTCTCTCTCTCTCTCTCTCTCTCTCTCTCGCTCTCTCTCTCATTCTTTCTCTCTCTCTTTTGTTTGTTCGAGTGTATATAGCGTGCAAACATATACACAATACAGCATTCTCTTTGCCATGTATGCTGTTTACGAATTGAACCAATATGAAACCATGAATAATAACTAATTATCTACCTAAATTACCAAACCCCAAATAAATACATAGACCAATAGCTGAATAAATAAATGTTTTGGAATAGATAAACAGATGAATGAATAATAGGGTAAATAGATAAATAGATGAATAAATGAATGAGTGACTAGATCAACAGTTGAGTAAATAAATGAGTGAATAGATAAATAGATGAATAAACAATAGAGTGAATAGATAAATTTGATGAGTTAATAAATAAATGAACAGATCAATGAACGAATAGATAAGTGAGTTAATACATCAATAAAATCAAATATATAAAAACTCTAGATAAAAAAAAAAATGAAAAATAAAACAATACCCATTCTGCCGTTTACACAAAGTTACAAGCTTCGTGGAAAAAAAAAAGTTTGTACCGTGGTATTCGAGTGAAATTATTGTGAAACTACACCTAATAAGTTTTCAGGTTATGCTGTTAGCTGTACAAAGTTTAAGGAACGTCGAGCTAGTTTCCGTTTGTTGAGTGGCTGGATGTGATCGCGCAGGTTGTTTCCCAGGAAGGCACTGTGTGTGTGTGGGTGTGTGTGTCTTTGTGTGTGTATGTGTGTGTGTGTTTGTATATGTGTTGTGGGGTGGGTATGTTTGTGGGTGTTTGAGTGTGTGTGTGTGTCTGTGTACATGTGTGTGTGTGTGTGTGTGTTTGTGTATGGATGTATCTTCATGTCTGTGTTCTTGGAAATTATTTTTTTGTTACTCTTTTAGATCCACAAACAATGAACAAACAATAGCAAATGAGTAGCTAAGAAAAGACCAATCATAAAAAAAACTTCAAACTTCAAACGCTAGAACACAAGGAACAAATATGATTACGTGATCCTTGTTGATTATTACATTTTCGAAAACCAAACTTCTATTAATTTTTAAAATACGCTCTTCCTTTGCTTCCTGGTTGAGTTAAAGACACTAAGATGGCAACACGGCAACTCTCATTGCACAAGAAGTTCACTTTGCCATATAAGGGCAGCTGCAGGATATTCAAATTCTAATGAAAGAGCTTTTTCTCTCACGGGTTTGTTTCAAGAAAAATGTACATAACTTTACCCATATATATACACGCGAGCAAGTTTGTACATACATATGTTCAAACCAAAAAAAAAGGATAAAAACAGCTAACCACACACCTTCCGCCACTTCTCTTTCTAAAATACAAAGACCTACATACATCAGGTTTCTGCAAAACTAAAATTCAAAATGGAGTCGCACAGTTGAGCCACTGCTCTCTCCACTTTTTTTATTAGCAATTAATATATAGGCAAATGAAAAGTGAATAGAGATTAAACATGCCAGATCATGGTCGACCAGTCACTAAAAGCAATCAATATGTAGGATGAAGTAAATAAGGAAGATTATAAGCAAACACACACACACACACGCACGCACGCACGCACGCACACACACACATACACACATACTGATAAACCACTATGAATGGATAGCACATACCACAGGTGAACCATCAGTACTAATATCGTCAAGATCATCGACAGTAATAGAATTTACTTAAAGGAATTAAAAATATATGAGATACAGGTTAATTTAATCCTCGACTGAAATCAACGCTTGGTATAAATTAAATAGATAAATCAAATGATAGTAAATCCATTAACCCATCCATCCACCCAGGCGTCTCAACCAATCAAGAGCCTCGGGCATTTTCCCGCCAAAATCCACACCATAATGGCGGCGGAAGGGACCACTGGGCTAAAGTGTTTTTGCCTTTTCCCATTAAGCTCTTTCCACTAATGCTTCCCTTTCCACTCTTACTTTCTTCCTCTTTCACTCTTTCCCTCTTCGCATAAATGGACTTTTCTGACCGGATT
>BOPN01007184.1:58427-63589 GCA_017312705.2 Penaeus japonicus | reverse complement strand
GAAGACCCAGTACTCGACATCTGTCAATCACGAGGTGGCCACAAGCCTTATAATGGGGCGTGCCAAGGTATTCTGTAGTGGTGTCAGAGGGGGGTTGGGGGAGGGAGGGAGAGCAGGGAGAGGAGGAATACGGAGAGGCGAGAGAGAGAGGGGGAAGGGGGCAAGGGGAGGGAAGGAGAGAATGGAAGAGAGAAAGGGAAACAGAAACAAGTAAGAGAAAGAACATGAAAATGAAAAATGGGAGAAGAAAAAAAAACATGCATACATATATGCACATATTTATATATAAATATATATATACACAAGTATATATATATATACATATATATGTATGTATATGTATGTATATATATGCATATATATACATATATTCATATACAGTATATATATATATGTGTGTGTGTGTGTGTGTGTGTGTGTGTGTGTGTGTGTGTCTGTGTGTGCGTCCGTGTGTGTAAAATGCTGAACAAACACATTACTCCGCATTAACCCGAATTTCGAGGCACGCTTTCGGATAAGGTTCAGATCTGAATAAGAAACGCCAGTTGTTAGATTTCCTTCGCAGAAAACGAACTCACAACCGTGTTAGCGGAAGTACAGTACCTGGAGCTGCACACCGTAATTTAATCTTATTCTCACTCGGAACGCTTTTGTAAAAAAAACTATTTCCCTTAAATTTCGAGAAAGTTTTTTTTTTCTCTCTCTCGAAAATGTCTCAAGCTAAATCAGCTATCATTCTTTATCATTATTTTCTATCTCTCTTATCATCACTTATCCATCCTCATATTTATTACGTTATTAAATTTTCCTAACAGTTCTATCAGCCTTATTTCAATAACATATAATTCCTTTCAAACAAAGGGGAATGGCAATTAAAAATGAAAATGATGATGCTGGAGGATCAGCTCTTATAAAATCTAAGCCCGGAAACGATTTTTCATCATGATTAGATAATTACAAGTTGATTGGCGGAATCATTTATTTGTTACTTAATCAACATCCGTTTTAGATGTTGAAACCGGGCCGAGGAAGTCGAATGAATGTAAAATTAAATTGGTAGTTATGCTAAAGATCATCCTTTAACTTCTTGTTAATTTCTATATCAAATTCAATTAATATATTTGATATTTCATATACTTTTTAGTTTTTACGATGTGCTTGTTTAAATACTCCCTATTCGTCTCTCTTTATTCATTCCTTTAATAAAACTTCTAATTGCACCTGCTGTTTAAGATTCATACTTAACTACGAAAAACAAGTATTTCATTCAGTGTTAGAAATTCCATACGTTTCACATCGTAAATCTTGTCCGACAAAACATGATGTGAAGAACAATAAGCATATTCTACATTTTCTAATTACTTGTCCATTCGTTAATATTCATGAGACGAACAACACCATATGAGTCATCCAGCTAAAGCTAGCCAGTAATAACAATAAAAAGTTACATCCATGCTGACATACCTGCTCTCTCACAGACACACATGCAGAGAGACAGACAGACAGACAGACAGAAACACACATACATACACACACACATGCACAATTGCACATGTGTATATACATGCTCATATACGCACGCACACACAAACACATACAAACACACACACACAAGTATGCATATGAATATATACATACCCACACATGCGCAAACGCACACACGCAAACGCACAAACACACACACACACATACAAACACACACACACACAAACAAACACACACATACAAACACACACACACACACACACAAACACACACACACACAAACAAACAAACACGCACATCCCCCCCCCCCGCATTCTCTTCCGCATTGTAAAGCATCTGTTCCGAGGGAGTTCCTGTGTAGAAACTTTCAAGAAGACACCTGGACACCCAAAGACACCTTGGCCCTGGAGTTCCCGAGAGAGTTGAAGATTGAGGTGGTTGAAGAGGTAGGTGAGTGGGTGGGAGTGGGTGGGGGGAAAGGGGGAAAGGGGGAAAGGGGGAAGGGGGGAGGGAATGAGGAGGGAGGAAGGGAGAAGGGGGGTAAGGGGGGAGGGAGGGTGTGTGTGTGTGTGTGTGTATAGGCTTGTTGGTGAACCGCAAGTGTGTGTCCGTCTGTGTGGCAGGCCAGATGTACAAGGTCAACCTCAATGATTATATAGCAGGAGGAGAAGCAGGCGAAGATGTAAGCCAAGAAGGAGGGAGAAATAAAATCAAGAAAATCAAGAAAGAGAGGCACAGAAAAATAAATAAAAATGAAGACAAGGTATAGATAAAATAAATTACTAAAGCTCAAAAGTGAGAAAAACAATAAGACAAAATATATGAAAGGAAAGAACAAACAGAACAAGAACTAATACGATGAAAAAAAAGATACACAGACGTAAAGCCCCCCCCCCCCAAAAAAAAAACACGAAAACTAAGACACACAGAAAGGGGGTTAAAAAAAAACACACACACACACAAACAACTACCCCCCCCCCCCCCAAAAAAAAAAAAAAAAAAAAAAACAATACAGGAACAGATAAGAAGCACAAGGAAGCGGAAATTACCATCTCTCAGGCACAGGAAGACGCCGCGAAGGGCCGAGCATCAGGCAGAGAATTCCTTCGAAGAAAGTGCCGGACGCGGAGGAGACTTAACGAAGTATAACGGTGCTAATGTTATGACATTAACTGCTTGCGAGAACGCATGCACAAAAGCACGAGCCTGAACGGGTGAGTGTGCATTGGTGCGAGTGTGTGTGGGGGGAGAGGTGAGAGAGAAAGAGACAGAAAGAGAAAGACAGAGAGAGAGAATGAGACAGAGCGAGAGAGAGAGAGAGAGAGAGAGAGGGAGGGAGAGGGAGAGGGAGAGGGAGAGAGAGAGAGAGAGAGAGAGAGAGAGAGAGAGAGAGAGAGAGAGAGGAGAGGGAGAGGGAGGGAGAGAGAGAGAGAGACAGAGAAGGAGAGAGTGAAAGAAAGAAAGAGAAAGAAAGAGAGAGAGAGAGAGAGAAACAAAGTGAGGTAGACAGACAGAGAGAGAGAGAAAAAAAAAGAGAGAGAGAGTGATATAAAAGCAAGCGAGAGAAAAAGATCGCCAAATCAACTCAAGCACGAAACCATACCTCTCAAAGCGTCTAGAAATCTTATGATCCACTTGGCTTACTCAGAAAGACGTCTCTGACCTTCATTCCGAGACCTTGTTTTCATTCATTCCTCCTGCTTATTCTTCGCACAAGAGGTCTTTGTTGCGAAGGAGAATTTCTTTAGCTGGTAACTAGGGAGGGAGAAATGGGGGGAGGAGAAAGGGAGGGGGTGGAAGGGGGGGGATGGGAGGGGAGGGAAGGGGAGGGCGAAAGGGAGGGAGGGAGGTAAAAGGGGTGGGAGATAAGGAGAGAGAACGAGCGAAGAAGAGAGTGAAAACGGAAGACAGAGGGAGACAGAGGGAGAGAGGGAGAGAGAGAGAGAGAGAGAGAGAGAGAGAGAGAGAGAGAGAGAGGGCGCATTGCAAACTTTGTATCGTAACAGCAACAAGAAATACAAACACCTTTCCTGAAGAGGAGCTACAACATCATGACCACGTGACCATCTCCTCCCCGCTCCCTGTACCCCTATACCCTCTCATCTTCTATTGGACTCTCGGAAACCATTTTAAGACGCGTTTTAAGAAAGCAAATAACCATAGTGACGAAAATAATAATAATGATGGGAAAACAATAAAAAAATAAATCTGTCAATTTCTTTCTTATATTCCTTCTCTCTCTCTGTCTCTGTCTCTGTCTCTGTCTCTGTCTCTGTCTCTGTCTCTGTCTCTCTCTCTCTCTCTCTCTCTCTCTCTCTCTCTCTCTCTCTCTCTCTCTCTCTCTCTCTCTCTCTCTCTCTCTCTCTCTCTCTCTCTCTCTCTCTCTCTCTCTCTCTCTCTCTCTCTCTCTCTCTCTCTCTCTCTCTCTCTCTCCCCTCTCTCTCTCCCTCTCCCTCCCCTTCTCCTTCTCCATCTCCTTCTCTCTCTCTCTCCCCCCCCCCCCCTCATCTCCCTTTCCCTTTCCCTCTCCATCTCCCTCTCCCTTACCATGTTCCCACCCACATCTCCTTAAAAAGACCGATTCAGCATGAGAGAATCCTACCATTTATCACCGCTAGGATCTACCTCCCTCCCTCCCTCCCCACCCCCACTCCCACCCCCCGCCTCTCTCCCCCGCCCCCGCACCGCCCCCCACCCCCCGATCCTTACGAAACCTACATACGCGCGCATCCGGAACTCCGTGGCGATAGAGTCCATTTAGCGTAAAAAGGGGAGTTGCTTCCTTCCAACTGTATCTGCCTTTGTTGATGATGGAGTCTGTCGGGGTTGTGACTTTCTTTTGTTTGGGGTTGGGTATGGTGGGCAGCGGTGGGTGGGTGGGTATGGTGGGCAGGGGTGGGTGGGTATGGTGGGGAGTGGTGGGTATGTTGGATGGGTGAGTGAGTGAGTGGGTGGGTTTGTGGGTTTGTGGGGTGGGTGTGGTGGGTGGGGTGGAGTGGTGGGTGTGTGGGTGAGTTGGTATGTTAGATGGGTGGGTATGATGGATGGGTGGATGGGTGAGTGAGTGAGTGAGTGGGTGGGTGAGTGAGTGATTGAGTGGGTGGGTGGGTGGGTGGGTGAGTGAGTGAGTGAGTGAGTGAGTGAGTGAGTGAGTGAATGCGTGCGTGAGTAGGTAGGTGAGTAGGATGGATATTTGAATGGGCGATTGACTGGGTATGGTGGGTGGGTGTTTGAGTGGGTCGGTGGGTAAGTGGGCGTCTTTTTTGCGGGAAACATGTGTAAATTGATCACCTATTGTTGTTGTTTGCTATCGTTATATTCATTTTAATTCATCATTACCATCCGATTATTACAACTATTAGCATACTACTAATGATCATAGTCATTATCATCATTATCATAATTATTATCAAGAACATCCTTATCACTACAAGAATAATTATCATCATTGTTAGCATTACCATTACTATCATTTTGATCAACATTTCCCGATCTCCATATCAATGAATAACACAAATGATGATTAAAAAAGGATGAAATCAAATTATAACATTGCATACCCCATAACTAATCATAAAAAAGCGTTATGATAAGCAATTCTCATGCAATATGTCACCGAGTCTATGCAACTTGAAGAAATTGCAGTTTCCGTGCATGGGAGTGAACTGGTGATCGGA
>BOPN01007184.1:45927-50927 GCA_017312705.2 Penaeus japonicus | reverse complement strand
AGGATAAATATAAGTAAAGAGGTCGTGATGACGTCACTTATGCTACAGGCTGGGAAAGTTGCGTCCAAATACCCGGGTTGTACGTTGGGGTGTGGGAGAGAAAGAGAGAGTGAGAGCGAAAGAGAGAGAGAGAGAGAGAGAGAGAGAGAGAGAGAGAGAGAGAGAGAGAGAGAGAGAGAGAGAGAGAGAGAGAGAGAGAGAGAGAGAGAGATACTGATAGACAGATAGAGAGATAGATATATAGATAGATAGAGAGAGATATATGTTGAAAGATATATGTATATAGATCGATCGGTAGATAGATAGATAGATAGAAAGAGAGAGAGAGAAAAAAAAATCTTATTATCTACCTGTTTATATAAATTCATCCACTGAATTATCTATTTAATATCATAAATCTGTGTACGTCTTTTTGTCTCTGAGAATTGATAACAGTCTTTAGTTCTCTTGTATATAATAAAGATCCAGTGCTCAACAATTATTTATAAAAAAAAATATACATATATGCATGTAAGTGTAATGTTACGAGAATTCTTGTCTTCCCAAAAATCTGAGGGTTTTTATCATCAGTATTCGTCGAAATTTCCGTTATCTTTCGCTCTTATCATTGGGTGTCCGTTTTCTATTGTTGATTTTTTTTAATGGTATTGTTTGTGTAACGGATCTTTTTCTTTTCTTTTCTAATGAATTTACTTTCGAATTTCTCTTGTTATCTTTCTTATCTTTCGTGTGTTGTCTGTTCTCTCTGTTTCAGGTATACATACACATATTCATAAATACACACACATACAAATATATACATATATAAAAATTTATATATATATATATATATATATATATATATATATATATATATATATATGTATATATATGCATTTATATATATACATATATATATTTGTATAAAGATGAATTACAATTACAATAATTACATAAATGATGAAAATGAAACAGTGGCGATACTTATGCTAAACCTGATAATGAAACAAACAAACAGACGCGCGCGCACAAAGCATCGACTTGTTCACCTGGAGAAGATTTTGGGTTCGTGATGTAACCTGAACCTTCGACTTCCGGCAATTACAAGACAGGTGTGCGTCAAACCTACCGATGTGAGTGGTATGTAGGATAGTGGGCGGAGGAGAGGAGTAGAAGTGGGAGAGAGAGAAACAGAGAATGAGAGGGAGAGAGGGAGGGAGGGGGAGGGGGGAATGGAGAGGGAGAGGGAGAGGGAGAAGGAGAGGGAGAGGGAGAGGGAGAGAGAGAGGGAGAGAGAGAGAGAGAGAGAGAGAGAGAGAGAGAGAGAGAGAGAGAGAGAGAGAGAGAGAGAGAGAGAGAGAGAGAGAAGAAAGACGACAGATATATACATAGAAAATCTCATAGAAATAAGAATAGGAAGAGAAAGAGAGCAAAGAAAACAAGTGGTCACGAGAAAAATTCCTTGAGGAATTTACACTTCCTACAAAATATTCTGCTATTTATTTCCTCAAAGAAGTATTTGTCAAATCAATCAAGGACACAGGTATATTTGCATCTATCTTATTTATTTCTTCGATCATTGTGTAAGATCATTTTATGAAGTTCCTCCTGGTTCATTCTCAATTTCATTCCGAATCATTCTTACGGTGCATTACAGTCAGAAGCTAAATACACATATCATCACGGAGCTGCACCGTACCTATCCTCCATAATAGCACCACAGACAGTGTTAACCTAAACGCAAGTCACTATCTTTTCGCTGCATCACCATCACTGCCTAACAGACTTCGGGTCACGTCCGGCAAGGAAGACACTTGTGACGTCATCATCCCGCAAAACAAAGGCGTAATTAGAGAGTCTAGATATAAACCTCTCAGCGAGATCGTGAGAAGAGTCGATTATGCTAAGCGGTTCATAATATGGTCTCAGTAAGTAACTAGTTATTAGTAAGAGAATAGCATTTGATTAATATAGGATTTAGTGGGAATTATATTTGTTGTGGGAGCGTTGGTATCGTTTTCTGTTCGTTACGTTTTCTTTGATGGTTGTGATGCAATGTCATGGAAACATTTTTAAAAAATGTAATTATCCGTACGAGGTATATCCACCTGACAATACTTGCTTGTAATTTAAGCAAATGAACATAGTTACCTGGGAAAACTGAATTTCGACGCTTTGCAAGACTGAACCGGATGAAATGCCAGAAAAGGGAAAATGGGAAACCTAAAAGAAAAATAATAGATACCCCCTCGAGAGGGCCGATTAGCTCCCGAGATGCATGCGCTTCCTTCGAAGATTTCTTGCGTCACGCTAACCTGCCATTACTTCCGTTTTTTTACTTAATCGCCGCTTCGCTATTCTTTCGTGTAGTCCGAGCAATTTTACAAAATGTAGAAAAAGATACAGGGAGATTGGACGTTTTAATTTGTTTTTCTTCTTTATCTTTTTACGATGATGATTAAAGGTAACAGATATCAAAGATCGGGGAAAACTGTTTTTATAAATGATTTGTGTTTGTCTTAGGGTCATGCAATGCAAAGCGAGGAGAGACTGAAATAATGTTATTCCAGTATTTTTTATCACGAGAGAATAAACTATACAAGTTAGATACACACACACACACACACACATATATATATATATATATATATATATATATATATATATATATGTATATATATGTGTGTGTGTGTGTATGTGTGTGTGTGTGTGTGCATATATATATATATATATATATATATATATATATATATATATATATATATATATATATATATATATATATACATATATATATATATATATATATATATATATATATATATATATATATATATATATATATATATATATATATATATATATATATATATATCAGACAAATATAGATAGATGGGTAAACAGACAGAGAAATAGAGACACAGAGAGGTAAAATAATGTTCCCCTCCCCGTCTCCCTTTCTCCTCATTCGTCACTCACCACCTCATCAAAATTCATCCCGGTTCCCAATATTCCAAAAAGACCCTTAAGAAAAGACTCCTAAATTTAGTACATGACAAGCAATTCGCTGTCTTAAGCCTCCTCTTCCTTTTTCTTCCTGAATTCCCATTTCTCTTCTTTGCTCCCCTTTCCCCTCTTTCTTCCCTCTTTCCCCTCTTTCTTCTCACCTCGTCCTCCTCTTCCATCTCTTACATCCCCCATCGACTCTTATCTTCACCGTCTTTTTTGTGAGCATCTTCGCCCTTTTCTTCCATTACATTCCCCTCTCTTTACCCTGTTTCCACTCCTCTCTTCCTCTTTCTCATTTCCCCCATTCTATTCCCCTATTTCCCCTCTTTCCTCGCTCCCCTTTATTATTTTTGTCTTATCCCCTTCTATACCCTTCCCATGTCCCTCTTTACTTCTCCCCTCTTCTTATGACTCTCTTTCCCCTTGCCCTTTTCTCCTCTCTCCTTCTTCCCCCCACCTTACGCGCACGATTTTCTCTCATTTCCCTTCCCCTTCCCTCTCTTCCCTCCGGCTTGCCCCTCTCCCCCCTATACATCATCCCACCCCCTTTCTCCTTCCCAAACCTCATCTCCCCCTCCCCCCTTTCTCCTTCCCAAACCTCATCTCCCCCTCCCCCCTTTCCCCTCTCCTCATCTCCCCCTCCCCCCTTTCCCCTCTCCTCATCTCCCTCCCCCCATCACCTATCCCCCCCCCCCCCCGTCCCGGCAGGTACAACGCCCAGCCCAGTGACACTCTGACCTGAGGCGCCGTGGAAGTGGGCCAGCTGTTGATGACGCCCGGCGGTGTGGGCGCTCTCATGGCGTAGACCTTTTGACCTTTTCGTTCGTTTGTGATTTGTTTGCTTTTTTTTTTTAGGGTGGGAAATGTGTTTTTGATTTTTTTTTTTTTTCTTGTTTGAGGCTTTTTATTTGTTTGGTTTTCTTTTTTTGTTTTAGTCTTCGTTGGGAATTGCGTGATTTTATTTTTCATTTCTTTGAATATTTTTGGAGTTCGGTTTTCTAAATGTTTTGTCGTCCTTGATGGATTGCAGGGGTGATTTTTTAAATTCTTAAAAAAAAAAACGGTAAATATATATCAAATTAAAGAGAAAAACTCTCTCGTCATTATTTTTACCTCCTGAACACATTCATTTTTGAATTGCACTTGCAAACAAATTACATTACGTAAAAAATATGTCATCAAGCTACCGCGCCCTCTGCCCTACCCTCCCTCCCTCAACCTTCCCTCCCTCAAGCCTCTCCTTTCCTCCCCCCCCCTCCCTCCCCTCCCTCTGCACTGGTTGCCTCCTCTCCATCCTTCCCTCCCCACCTCCCCTCCCTCTATACTCCTCCAGCCCACCCCTCCCTCCCTCCCTCCCTCCCTCCCTTCCTCCCTCACAAGCCCTCCTCCCGCCTCTCCCCCTTCTTCCCTCCCTCCCCACCCTTAGCCTGACCACATAAACATAAGGGTTGAGACACAGTGACCCCGCATCATCCTACCAGGGAAAAGACTCAAGAACTGAGGTGGAAATGGATGGGCTGAAGTAAGAATGGGGGAGTGGGGGGGGGGGGGAGGGAGGTGGAAGAGAAAAAAGGCAGGAGGGAGAAAGGGAGAGCGAGTGAGATGGAGGGGAGGTAAGAGAGAGAAAGAAGGGAGAAGGAGGGAAGGAGAGAGAAAGGAGGAGTAGCAGGAAGGAGAAAGGGGTAGGGAGAAGGAGAGTGACAGAAGAGGAAAAGAAAGATGAGTTGGAAGAAGGAAAAAGGAGAGAATTCGGAAGAGAGAAGAAGGGTGTCATAGGAAGGAGGAGGAGAGAGGAGGGAGGGGAGAGAAGGAGTAGGGAAGGGGGAGGGAGTCGGCAGGAAAAGGTTCCCCGAAATTATCTATATTTTGTGGCTTTTTGCGACGTGCAGCGCGTGTGTTTTTTACACTTCAGGCTGTCTTACCTCAAAGGGAAATGACTGACATAGACGAAATAGCTGAGGGAAAAGGATTCCGTTTGCGCATCGGATGAGCAAATTTATCTGTCTTCCATT
>BOPN01007184.1:6664-11664 GCA_017312705.2 Penaeus japonicus | reverse complement strand
TATTTACGTTACAATAGTTTCACCAAAAATAATTGCTTTAAATCTGTCAAATCTCTTGATATCTTCACCATCAGTTCACTGTCATCAAACCGTACAATGACATCCGTGCAAACATTGTATACACATAAAGAGATCAGTAACAGTAGCAAGAATCACTCGAGACATTATCAACACTGTCATCACACATACCCGTAATTATCAAACACAATATCCACCAAGAATAAGATATGAATAAATAAATAAATAGATCAAACAGTCACATTTACACAAAACCATCACAAAGGAATCGTATTCTCCCTCATAACCCTCGCGACAGGGATCCTCACCATCCCTTCCCAATGGGGCGGCAGAAACGAACGCACTGAGACGTCGGCGGATTTCTTCGGCGCGAGCGGGAGAGGGACGAGGAGTTGCCGGAGGTCGCTAGAGGGATAATTCTTAATCTTTTTGTTCTTGTTCTTCTTCCTCTTTATCCCCTTCTTCTTGTTTTGTTTTTATTCTTCTTCTTCTTTTGTCTTTGCTGATTTTTGAAAATATTTTTTGTTATCTTTAGGGGGTTGTTTTGACAGTGTTCGTTTACGTATGTATCGTGTAATGGAATACACGTGACTATTGCATTCATTGTAATTGCCACGGTATATTAACATTAATGAATAAATTAATTATGCTATGCAATGAGAATGTAATTAGAGAGTTAAAGAGAGTGAAAGCAAAAACACTTAAATTCCGTTGGACAGCAAATAAAAAAAAAATGTTTTCTTTTTTTTTCATTTTTACCGGTACCAGTAATGAATAAATCATGTCCCTGATAATAAGTGACACACACACACACACACACACACACACACACACACATATATATATTTTATATATATATATATATATATATATATATATATATATGTATGTATATATATATATGCATATATATATATATGTATATATATATGTATTAATGTATGTATGTATATATATACATAAACCTATATGATATACGTCATCTAAGCCTTAAATTAGCCATGAAAATAACAATACTGAAACAATATTCAAGTTCGAGAAAGCACAGTAATCACAAGGCAACACCAAAAGCCAAATGATAATCCAAGACAAGACCACAAACAAAAGCAAACTTCTCGAAATGAACAGAACCTACAGAACGAAACTAAATAAAAATAGACTAAAAGTGTAAGAGGAAACGAATCAAAAGTGATAGAAAATGAAATCCCCTTAGCGAGTGTTGGATATATAGTGTTAAATGGACGATAAGATTATAAAAGCGATGACTAAGGGAAACTAAGAGCCAGTGATGAGGACTTAGAAAAGCGTAAAATGACGAACGGCAGAGAAGTAGAGGAAATATTATGATGCAAGCTTTGTTAAAGTGTTTTCAGGGAGATATTGGTAGTGGAGGTGAGATAGAGTGATAATAATATTTACATATATACATATATATGTATATATATATATATATATATATATATATATATATATATATATGTGTGTGTGTGTGTGTGTGTGTGTGTGTGTGTGTGTGTGTGTGTGTATGTATGTGCGTGTGTGTGTGTGTGTGTGTGTGTGTGTGTTCATCACGTGTGTCTGTACAAGTGAAACTAGTACTATTTACAGAGAAGAAGTACAATGATATTAAAGGCCATTAACAGCACACCAAGCTCTTCAAGACGAACCCATCATTACCAGTTATAAATCTAAGAGAAAGAAACAACAACAAAAGACGAAAAAAAGCAATTAATCAGGGTTCTCAGCAAGAGCGTGTGGAGGGGGGGGGGGAGAAAAAATAGGACGAGAGAAGAGAGAGAAAGAGCTAAGGAAAGAGAAGAAAAGAGACAAGATGAAACATTGATGGTGCAAAAAAACGGAGGAGAAGGAAAGATGATAAAATTAATTAAATGAAAAATAGATGTCTGCGTCAAAAAAAAAAAATAAATAAATAAATAATAATAATAATAATAAATATAAATGAAATAAATAAACAAAAAAATAAAAACAAAAAATAAAAAATATTAAGGTAAAGGGACGGAGAAGAACCAAAAGATAAGACGAGAAAGAAGAAAAAGATAAAGATATGGGGGGGATAGAAGCGTAAAAAAAAACTCACTTTCAGTAATAGATAGAAAGCAAATTGTCTTAGCAACCACGCTCGTATTTTTGTACTGTCACGGCCACTTTCCGGAATCGAACATAAAAAAATGTATTTTTGAGTTTATAGATTTAACCCCTTCACTCCGGGCAGTAGAAAACGCTCCTCGCGCCGTATCCGAGCTGCCGGCGCGCGCCAAATTTTAAACGTCGCTACTGAATATGACAAGTTTTAAGCCAAAACCTCTACAAGTTTATAGCCAAAACCTCAACATAATCATCATGTGTTATATATCAAAATATGCATAGTTAACCTCTTCCCCCATATGCATGTGACAAGTTATTTACATGGGTTGGGAGGAAGATGGAAAGAGTGACCTTGGTGGGAGGCCTCACTCAGATAACCAAAGAAAACGATTGAAATAGTATGGTAAACTAATCATAATATGTTTTATATTTTTACATAATGTTCCATAAATAAATAATAAAATGATTGCTAGCAGGGCCCATCAATGCCTCCCCTGGTATAAGCAAATCCCACTCTTATGTAATAAATTACTAATAATGAAAGTCAAGTAATATATCGTATCATATCCGACCTCTATTCTGAAAGATCTCGTACAGTATCCGGAAGAAAGAAAACGCAATTCCACCAGAACTGAGCCATGACGCAGTATGCGCGTCCTCGGGTTTGACGCGAGCGCTGTGATGACGCAGTATACGCGTCATCGTGTCGAAGGGGTTAAGAGAGTATATTATTGCGCTTTCTCAGTTCTAGTGATACAGAACAGTTCTCACACTCATACTGTAACTCGCACATCTACACGCGCAGAAAAGCACAAGCACACGCGAACGCACAGGCACATGTAGGGAAGAGGCAGGGTAGGAGACGAAGAGAGGGATAGGGAGAGAGAGAGAAAGAGAGAGGGAGAGAGAGAGAGAGAGAGAGAGAGAGAGAGAGAGAGAGAGAGAGAGAGAGAGAGAGAGAGAGAGAGAGAGAGAGAGAGAGAGAGAGAGAGAGAGAGAGAGAGAGAGAGAGAGAGAGAGAGAGAGAGAGAGAGAGAGAGAGAGAGAGAGAGAGAGAGAGAGAGAGAGAGAGACAGAAAAACAGAGAGAGAGAGAGAAACAGAAAAACAGAGAGAGATAACGACAGAAAAAAAAGACATAGACAGACAGAAAGAAAACCAAGGAGTCAACACAAACCACAGAATGCTAGAAAGAAAAAAAAGAGTAAGAAGGCAAATTAAAAAAAAAAAGGAAAATAACACAGACCCAAGGAACACACGATTTTCCACACCGTCCGTCCGTCGTGATCTACCAACCAGTGCGTTAGCCAGCAATTTCCACCCAACCAGGACATTCACCTTCGATTTTTCGTTTGGCAAAAAAAAAAACAAAAAAAAAACATACATATTTCCGAACTTATTCTGTGTCTTTCTTTAAATGAGACGCGACGGTCTGACCTTCAAAAAATGAGTCATACTACGAACGCACCTGACCTCACCACAGGCTAGGTAATTTTTCGAGCGAGAACTCAGTACTCCCAAATGACTCACTTTGTACTGCCGCTACAAGCCACGCTGAGTTATTCTTTGACCGCACTCGATAGTTGTGTGTGTTTATTCCCATTCAAACTGCCTCGTAAAGGATGGATATGTAATAGGTAACGAGGTTGCGAGAATAATTAGAATGAGAGAGAAAGAGAGATAAAAAAAAGATACTCACCGAAAATGGGAGAGTGGAGAAGTAAAATGAGAGAGGGAGAGAGAGATAAAGGATAGAGAGAGATTCAGTGTGAGAGAGAGAGAGAGAGAGAGAGAGAGAGAGAGAGAGAGAGAGAGAGAGAGAGAGAGAGAGAGAGAGAGAGAGAGAGAGAGAGAGAGAGAGAGAGAGAGAGAGAGAGAGAGAGAGAGAGAGAGAGAGAGAGAGAGAGAGAGAGAGAGAATATTAAGATATTCGGTGAGATTGAGATAGAGAGAGAGCTAAACAGTAAGAAAAAGAAAGAGAAAGAGAGAGAGAGAGAAGGAGAGAGAGAGAGATGAAGAGATATATCTCAACCCAGACATTGTTCAAACTATACAGATGGTCAGATGCAAGATTTTATGAATTGTTTAAATATATTTTGGTTTGATTTTTTTCTACTTTTTTGCTACAATAATCTTATTCATCAATATCAGTAGTAATAACACTAATGAAAAGAAACATGATAACGATAATGATAATGTTAATATGAATGATAACGACAGTAATGTCATCATTATTATCAATATCATCATCATGGCTATCATAATTATTTCTGTTATTGCTATTATTATTATCATTATCATTATAATTATTTTTATCATAATACTATTATCATAATTTTCATGATAACCAATATTAATGGTAACAGCGTTATTTACATTTTTATGTTATTTTTATTGCCTTTCATTGTTTTTCCCATTGTTATCGTTATTGTTATGATAATACTTTTTATTGTCATTATCATTACTATTATTATAATCAGCATTTTCGATGGCTGACGACCTTTGCGAAAATATATTCTTATATTCCAGTAGTCATATGAGAATATATCTTTTATGACGTACGGTCTGCAACATGTTGCATTTCCATACTTCTTGAGACAACAATGAACTGTATTTTGCTTCTTTGCACAGATTTATATAACATTTGTAGCACTTATTACATGCTAAGTGCAAACGCTGAAATGTTAATAGGCGCATCAAGACTTTTATGAAGACAAGTCGGTTCTGTGATTAAAAACATAGCACGCATTTTTCTGTGAATTATTGTGCTACATGTGTTACCTAAGAATTTGATGTGTATGAAATCAAACACACACATACAAATATACAAACACTCAAACAAGCCCATACTCGCGAATGCGCTCATACACGTGAAGC
>BOPN01007183.1:45000-47500 GCA_017312705.2 Penaeus japonicus | reverse complement strand
TCATTATTTTTGTCATTATAATAGTTATCATTGTTATTACCATTTTTGGTGTTATTATCATCGTTATTATCATTATCATTGTCACGATAATCATTATTATTACTGCAATTGATATTATCATTATTGCTATTACTTTTATCACTATTCTTATTGTTACTATTATCCTTGTTATCATCCTTTTTGTTATTGGTATTGCTATTATTTTCATTAATATCATATCATAATATTGATATTATCTTAATCATTATGATTGCTATCATTATTATCACCATAATAATTATTATTGTTATTATCATTATCATCACTCCATCTGTTACTATCATAATCTTTGTAATAATTGCTATCATAATAATTATTTTCATTATAACTATTGATATTATCATCAATGTTTTATTAATATCATTAGTTCATTATCATGAATATTATCCCATTCATCATAATTACTATTATCATTATCCTATATTGCTGATATTATTATCATTATCATCATTTGTCTCTTGTATCATGATCATTATTATCAAGTTTAATATAGTTATTACTATCATCATTATCATCATTACTATATATATTCTTATTATCATTGTTACCATGATTATCACCGTTATTGTTATTAGCATTATTATTAAAACTATTATTATTGTTATGAACATTATTAAGATCATCACTATCATCATTACTATAGCCATCACTATCACTATCATTGATATCGTAATCATCATTTTTTATTGTTATAGTTATCATCGTCACTATTATTATCACTACTAACATTGTCATCATTCATTGTAATCATTACATTATTACTGTCAACAATATCATCAATATTATCATATATTGTTTATATATGTATATATATATATATATATATATATATATATATATATATATATATATATATATGTGTGTGTGTGTGTGTGTGTGTGTGTGTGTGTGTGTGTGTGTGTGTGTGTGAGAGAGAGAGAGAGAGAGCGAGAGAGAGAGAGAGAGAGAGAGAGAGAGAGAGAGAGAGAGAGAGAGAGAGAGAGAGAGAGAGAGAGAGAGAGAGAGAGAGAGAGAGAGAGAGAGAGAGGAAGAGAACTAGAAAAAGAGAGAGAGAGAGAGAGAGAGAGAGAGAGAGAGAGAGAGAGAGAGAGAGAGAGAGAGAGAGAGAGAGAGAGAGAGAGAGAGAGAGAGAGAGAGAGAGGAAGAGGGAGAGAGAGAGAAAGAAAGAAAGAAAGAGAGAGAGAGAGAGAGAGAGAGAGAGAGAGAGAGAGAGAGAGAGAGAGAGAGAGAGAGAGAGAGAGAGAGAGAGAGAGAGAGAGAGAGAGAGAGAGAGAGAGAGAGAGAGCTAGAGAGAGAGAGAGAGAGAGAGAGAGAGAGAGAGAGAGAGAGAGAGAGAGAGAGAGAGAGAGAGAGAGAGAGAGAGAGAGAGAGAGAGAGAGAGAGAGAGAGAGAGAGAGAGAGAGAGAGAGAGAGAGAGAGAGAGAGAGAGAGAGAGAGAACGAAAGAGAGAGAGAGAGAGAGAGAGAGAGAGAGAGAGAGAGAGAGAGAGAGAGAGAGAGAGAGAGAGAGAGAGAGAGAGAGAGAGAGAGAGAGAGAGAGAGCAATCGAGAGAGAGAGAGTTAGCAATCGAGAGAGAGAGAGAGAGAGAGAGCGAGAGAAGACGGAGTGAGGTAAAGACGTACACACGCAATGTATAAACCTTCCCAACACTGTGATCCATTAAGTTCATGAGTTTTTTGTGAGTTGTAATGCACAGCTTCTAAGTCAAGGTAAATTGTTCACGCGCCATTACCTTGCCTTGAGTATCAAGCCTTGATTTCGATGTCCGTTGATCGAGTTAATTTTTACCTATTTTTATGGGTAAGGGCTATACTAGAGTCACTAGAATTCCTAACTGTATGTAAATGAACGATAATATTCTTTTGATTCTATTTTTATTTTTTATCCATTTTTGGGGTAAGAGTTAGACTAAGAGTCACTAGAATTCCTAACTGAACGATATTATTCTTTTGATTTTATTTTTAAAATGCCTTAGAAAGTGGATACAGAAAATAAAAAAGAATTTACGCAATGATATGGGCGGTATACACTGATTTGATAGTGTAATCGTGGCCTCCCTACGTATACTGGGTGTGCATGGTTCGCTGGCTATGGTAATGCCTAATCAGAATATAAATGAAGGCCCTTTACGAGAGGTTTCTTGAAAGCACATCAAAGATAAAAGGGAAGGAAAGAATGAATGCAAATTCCAGGGCTATTTGCGTCGTCTATCAAAGGTAAAGTCCAGATATCTAATTTATATTGTAAGGTCGTTTCTCCTTCAAAAGCTGGTTTTGCATATGCACTTTTTCTTATTTTACCTTCATCCTTCATTTTTTCTAGGATTTCCTAAATAATTATGGCTTCAGTACTTTGTCATATTTTTGTCCGTTCATATTGCTAGAATGATCAGCAAGAGAAAGAAAATCAAGGAAATGATTAATAAATGAGAAATTTATGGAAATTGCTTATTGTAAGAGGC
>BOPN01007183.1:35000-37500 GCA_017312705.2 Penaeus japonicus | reverse complement strand
ACTGTTGTTCTTATTCTTCTGAGGAGTGAAGTGTGAGGATTCTTAGAAGATTGTGGATTACAATTGTTGGTTTGATAACTCCAGCAGAAAAGTGATCTGCTACTTTGAAACGATTGCTGTAATAACTTGGTTGTTTAATTAAGAATCTAAACAAGTTTTCAGCTACTCAACTGCATCTAGTAAATGTGTTTTGCCGAACGTTCTTTTTCTTGTGAAAATGGGCTTATCAAGTTCCAATTCAGTACTATGATGTGCACCACTGGTATTTATGAATATCTGGTCTGTAAGAACACCTACATTAATCTACCAGACACGTATCCCTTTATAAATAAACTTCTTTTTTGTGAAACTGGTTTACATTCACTATATTTTTTAAACTGGACTTGAGTGTGTTCATATTTTTCTATAAACTTTATCTGATTTTCAAGATTTCAATCTATGACTAATGTCAGCCATGTGTCAACTATTACCAAACACAGAATATATATCGGAGAAAGAAAACCGATCAGTATATTTAGATTATATATTGATCACAATCTTCGCTTGGTTTATCATGCATACTGTGATTTCTATTTAGGAAATAATTTTTACATCTTTTTCCTCAGCCAAAATCAACAGACATAAATGAAAGAGGCTCCTGGATTGCTTGGTTCAAGCACTTGCTTGCACAAATACAAATGGTCATGCAACTAAGAATTGTCATGAAAAGGATATATATGTATATATATATTTGATTTCATTAATGCTCACAAGGATGTTACCACAGATGATTATATAGAATGCCCTCGGTACTAAAAAGAGCATCAAGATATGTTCTTGGAGGCTCTGTCATCCTCATGCCATTGGAATTATTGCACTGCACATTTCAGTTAAGATACCATATCAGAGTTCTTATTTACTACTGCTGATAATCATGCTTTCCTTTATTCGGTGAAAAGGACAATTCATCGATAATTCATTGACATACACGCGACTGATTTTTCATATCATAAATCATGATACTAACTTTTGGAAAAGTAAAATAGCATGAATATTACCTTCCTATAAAATAAAAATTGTCATGTTCGTTGAATAATTTGCTTTAAGACTCAGGGCAATGCAATTAAAAGCATTATATTATTGTGGTAGTTGCCCGATGTCTGATTATCGCTATATCACTCTGATTACAATTAGTGATTATTTTGAGCTGACTTTCTTTAAGATTGTGTTTGCAGATGTTGTTTGATCTGAGTCGAGGCTAAACACAAGATCAAATAATTGATTTACTTGGAACATCTGCGTAAGGATGACTTAGCATGGAAATTAATTCGACCGATCATTATTAAACATAGAAATTGCCAAGAGCAATGTGACGAGCCATATAATTCCAATTGCACTGATAATGTTCCTGTGTTCGTGCCCAGAAATAATAATAATAAGAAGAAAATAATAATAAAAATAATAAGAAAATTTCCTCATTGGCCAGATGTTACTGTCCCTGTGGGTGGAGATGGGCGCTGGGTCGTGTACCATGACTTGGCGTGTGCTTTCGTGCTTGCATTAACTCTACTAACTCTACTAATCATGTTTCGACTTTGTGAGAAAGATAGAAAAAAAAAGTCAGCTTCTAAAGCACAGACAGAAAAAAACGGGTATTCAACATATCTGAAATGGTGGAGTTGGGTAATATAAGAGAAGAGTTGGGGCAGTGTTGGAGTATTGGAGTTGCGCTAGGGGAGTGGGTGATGTTGTGGTGGTGTTGGAGGAGTGCTTTAGTGTTGGAGCAGTGTTGAAGTAGCAGTGCACTGTTTGAGTGAGCATTTGAATTATTATTATTATTATTATTATTATTATTTTTTTTTTTTAGCAATCCTTTTTACATGACCTGACGACAGCCCACAATAATATTATAGTAGCACATAGAAGAACTCAAAAAAAAAAAAAAAAAAAAAAAAAAAAAAACTATGGCGGCAAGAATACGCGAAAGGTAGCGAATATACAATTGTTATTACATATATGTTTTACTTCACAGATTTCACAGTAAATCATAAAAAAGTAATGTGAAAACAGAAAATACTTGATTCATTTTTTGATGTGCAATTAACACCAAAAGGAGAACTATACAGTCAAAGGTATCCGCACCTCGTATGCGTGAGCTTGAAGTGGAGAATAGAATAATTGATGTTAAAGTAAGAAGAAGAAGAAAAAAAAGGTTTTCCAATAATGAAACCGAGAAAGTTTTTTAGCACTGACTTTACGCTCCTGGAATAACTTTCTGCTACTGGCGGGAATGATTAATGGGAAGTCTCGTGTCCTTAATTAGCAGACAGAGATAGAGGGAATAAGGAATTATAACGCTGTTATTCGCTTCCAAGTCTGAATAACACACTTGGGAGTCAATGGAGAAAGGAAGAGAGATAGATAGATAGATAGATAGATAGAGAGAAAGAGAGAGAGAGAAAGAGAGAAAGAGAGAGAGAGAGAGAGAGAGAGAGAGAGAGAGAGAGAGAGAGAGAGAGAG
>BOPN01007182.1:35000-40000 GCA_017312705.2 Penaeus japonicus | reverse complement strand
AGAAATCGCTTATTATCCAGAGTCAGTAGAGAGTCTCTGTTACTGTTCTGATCCTTTCCGTGCGCTAATTATGTCGTTTATGTGGATTCGTCTATTATTTTGATAATTTTGTTCGCTTTTAACAGAGTAATGTCGGTTTCTTTTTTTATTTTCATTTTTTATCTATTTATTTGGTTAGTTAGTTTTCATTATCTTTTTGTACTTATATCACCATTAAAGCAATATGCTTAAAACCATCTTGTTAACATGTATTACACTAATACAACTTTCCGTCAGGCAACTAACTGTGCATCGTATATTAGATACACTGTTGAGCTTTCATTTGCAATACGGAACATGCTATTCCAAAGATTAAAATGAACAGAATCCCGGATGGAAAGTCTGTAATATCACAACTTGATCTATGATGTGTATTTCTGCGTCCATTTACGTAATCCTACTAATGGCCGGACGCTCGTAATAAGTCCTTCCTGCATGTCAGTTCGTGATTTTTTTTTTTTTTTTCAATAAGATATTCTGCATTACTAATCCATGGTTTTCCTTCTGTAATATCTTCTCCACGCCCCTTTCTCCCTTTGCCATCGCCCTTCATCCCTCCCTCACTCCCTTCTCCCCCTCCCATCCTCCCTCCCTTCCTTCCCTCCCTTTCCCATCCCTCCCTCCCTCTCTCCCTCCCTTCTCCCCCTCCCTCCCTCCCTTCTCCCACTCCCATCCCTCCCTCCTTTCTCCCTCTCCCATCCCTCCCTCCCTTCTCCCCTTCCCATCCCTCCCTCCCTTCTCCCCTTCCCATCCCTCCCTCCCTTCTCCCTCTCCCATCCCTCTTTCCTTTCTCCTTCTCCCATCCCTCCCTCCCCCTCTCCCATCCCTCCCTCCCTCCCTTCTCCCCCTCCCATCCCTCCCTCCCTTCTTTCTCCCTCTCCCATCCCTCCCTCCCTCCCTTCTCCCTCTCCCATCCCTCCCTCCCTCCCTTCTCCCTCTCCTTCCCTCCCTCCCTTCTCCCTCTCCCATCCCTCCCTCCTTTCTCCTTCTCCCATCCCTCCCTCCCTCCCTTCTCCCTCTCCTTCCCTCCCTCCTTTCTCCCTCTCCCCTCCCTCCTCCCTCCCTTCTCCCTCTCCCCCCTCCCTCCCTCCCTTCTCCCCCTCCCATCCCTCCCTCCCTTCCTCCCCCTTCTCCCATCCCTGCCTCCCTCCCTTCTCCCTCTCCCATCCCTCCCTCCCTCCCTTCTCCCCCTCCCATCCCTCCCTCCCTTCTTTCTCCCTCTCCCATCCCTCCCTCCCTCCCTTCTCCCTCTCCCATCCCTCCCTCCCTCCCTCCTCCCCCTCCTTCCCTCCCTCCCTTCTCCCTCTCCCATCCCTCCCTCCTTTCTCCTTCTCCCATCCCTCCCTCCCTCCCTTCTCCCTCTCCTTCCCTCCCTCCCTCCCTTCTCCCTCTCCCATCCCTCCCTCCCTCCCTTCTCCCTCTCCCATCCCTCCCTCCCTTCTCCCCCTCCCATCCCTCCCTCCCTTCCTCCCCCTTCTCCCATCCCTGCCTCCCTCCCTTCTCCCTCTCCCATCCCTCCCTCCCTCCCTTCTCCCCCTCCCATCCCTCCCTCCCTTCTTTCTCCCTCTCCCATCCCTCCCTCCCTCCCTTCTCCCTCTCCCATCCCTCCCTCCCTCCCTTCTCCCTCTCCCATCCCTCCCTCCCTCCCTCCCCCTCTCCCATCCCTCCCTCCTTTCTCCCTCTCCCATCCCTCCCTCCCTCCCTTCTCCCCCTCCTTCCCTCCCTCCTTTCTCCTTCTCCCATCCCTCCCTCCCTCCCTTCTCCCCCTCCCATCCCTCCCTCCCTCCCTTCTCCCTCTCCTTCCCTCCCTCCTTTCTCTCCCTCTCCCATCCCTCTCCCCCTCCTTTCTCCTTCCTCCCCATCCCTCCCTCCCTCCCTTCTCCCTCTCCTTCCCTCCCTCCTTTCTCCTTCTCCCATCCCTCCCTCCCTCCCTTCTCCCTCTCCCATCCCTCCCCTCCCTTCTCTCCCCCTCCCATCCCTCCCTCCCTTCCTCCCCCTTCTCCCATCCCTGCCTCCCTCCCTTCTCCCCTCTCCCATCCCTCCCTCCCTCCCCTTCTCCCCCTCCCATCCCTCCCTCCCTTCTTTCTCCCTCTCCCATCCCTCCCCTCCCTCCTTCTCCCTCTCCCATCCCTCCCTCCCTCCCTTCTCCCTCTCCCATCCCTCCCTCCCTCCCTTCTCCCTCTCCCATCCCTCCCTCCCTTCTCCCCCCTCCCATCCCTCCCTCCCCTTCCTCCCCTTCTCCCATCCCCCTGCCTCCTCCCTTCTCCCTCTCCCATCCCTCCCTCCCTCCCTTCTCCCCCTCCCATCCCTCCCTCCCTCACTTCTCCCTCCCCACATCCCTCCCTCCTTTCTCCTTCTCCATCCCTCCCCCTCCCTCCCTTCTCCCTCTCCTTCCCTCCCTCCTTTCTCCTTCTCCCATCCCTCCCTCCCTCCCTTCTCCCCCTCCCATCCCTCCCTCCCTCCCTTCTCCCTCTCCTTCCCTCCCTCCTTTCTCCCTCCCCATCCCTCCTCCTTTCTCCTTCTCCCATCCCTCCCTCCTCATACTCCCTCTCCTTCCCTCCCTCCTTTCTCCTTCTCCCTCCCTCCCTCCCTCCCTCCCTTCTCCCTCTCCCATCCCTCCCTCCCTCCCTTCTCCCCCTCCCATCCCTCCCTCCCTTCTTTCTCCCTCTCCCATCCCTCCCTCCCTCCCTTCTCCCTCTCCCATCCCTCCCTCCCTTCTCCCTCTCCCATCCCTCCCTCCTTTCTCCTTCTCCCATCCCTCTCCCCCTTCTCCCATCCCTCCCTCCCTTCTCCCCTTCCCATCCCTCCCTCCCCTTCTCCCCCCTCTCCCTCCCTCCCTTCTCCCCTTCCCATCCCTCCCTCCCTTCTCCCTCTCCCATCCCTCCTCCTTCTCCCCCTCCCATCCCTCCTCCCTTCCTCCCCCCTTCTCCCATCCCTGCCTCCCCTCCCTCCCTCTCCCTCCCTCCATCCCTCCCTCCCTCCTTCTCTCCCTCCCTCCTCCCTTCTCTCCCTCCCTCCCTCCCTCCCTTCTCCCCCTCCCATCCCTCCCTCCCTTCTTTCTCCCTCTCCCATCCCTCCCTCCCTTCTCCCCCTCCCATCCCTCCCTCCCTTCCTCCCCCCTTCTCCCATCCCTGCCTCCCTCCCCTTCTCCCTCTCCCATCCCTCCCCTCCCCCTCCCTTCTCCCCCTCCCGCTTCCCTCCCTCCCTTCCTCCCCTTCTCCCATCCTGCCTCCCTCTCTCCTTCTCCCTCCCTCCCTCCCTCCCTCCCCTCCCCTCTCCCTCTCCTCCCTCCCTCCTTCCTCCTCCCTCCCTCCCTCCCTCCCTCCCCCTTCTCCCATCCCTGCCTCCCTCCCTTCTCCCCCTCCCATCCCTGCCTCCCTCCCCCTTCTCCCATCCCTCCATGTGAAATTTTAACATACCAATTTCATGTATTATATTTAGATTTTTTTTTTTTTTCTAAATTTAAATTCTTATTTTCTCCACATATAAAAAAAATCCTAATTTCACAGTAACCTAAATGGCATAGTTCAGAGATTAAACTGATTTAATTGCACATAATCCAATTGTTGTTTTAATAGATTATATTGTATTTTATTTATATACAGAAATAACTTTTTAGATTTTTTTTTTATACGTAAAAAAAAAAAAAAAAAAAAGATTAACGTCAAATATATAGTTAAAACAGCATATTCAACTGATGTATTTTCCTGTTTGTATTTTTTTACCTTTTTTCTCCAAATCTATGATATTAGAATTAGAGTTACCACACATCTTCAGGGGAACAATACCTGTTTCCATAAGACCGGTAACATGAAGAGTGCGTTCAAATAATCCACTTTCTCTTAGCTATTTGTACAATCATAAAATGTATAATGTGGTAATATATACAAAGGGCTAAATAAACGGTAAATTCAAAATCTGATGTCCCACCCCTCCTCTCTCCCCTTAATCCTACCTCCTTCCCTTCCTTCCTCTCCCTACCCCATCCCTCCCCCCCTTTCCCCCTTCTCATCCCTCCCTCCTTCCCCCTTCCCCACTACCTCATCTCTCTTTCCCATCCCTCCCGCTTTTCCCCTTCCCCTCCTCATCTCCTCCCTCCTCCCTCAATCCTATCTCAATCCTTCCCCTCCACGCCTCATCCCTCCCTCCCTCCCTCCTTTCACCTTCTCCCCCCTCCTTCCCTCCTTCCCCCTTCCCTTCCTCACCTCATCCCTCTCCCCTCAATCCTACCCCCTACCCTTTCCCTCCTCACCTTATCCCTCCCCCCCTCAATCCTATCTCACTCCCTTCTCCACCCCACCCCATCTCTCCCTTCCCTCCCTCCCTTTCCCGTCCTTCCACCTCCCTCCTCTCCCCTTCCCGTCCACCCTCCCCTCCCCTCCGCGCCCTCGACCATTTAAGGATTATAATAGATAGAAGTCCTATGTGTGATCACGATCCTATCAGTAGCAGCGCCACCATCTGCCAGCTGGTGCTTCTCATGCCCTCCGCCTATACCTTCTGTATGCAGCATCCGGGTCCCTTTCGACGTGGGGATCTATGTAACTTTATATACATAGGTATATATATATATATATATATATATATATATATATATATATATATATATATATATATATATATATATATATATATATATATATATATATGTAAAGGTATTTGTGAGTTGGCATTTGGGACTTTATCATTTATTTTTATATTCATTTTATATTTTATATCTTATATTTTATATTCTATTTTTGTGTAACTTTCGATGGATTCGTATATAATATAGGTTGATCTTTTTCGAGATCGTAACCTACATAGAGATGTTGAAGCTATGTAAAAAAAGGAAAAAAAAAATCATAGATGATTCGTTTATTTTTCTTTGCATTTAAAAGCTCATTTCAATTTAATAACTCTATGCTACATATTTATTGGTGTTTCTGTTGATAGGTTTTTCCGTAAGATTCTCTGGTTAT
>BOPN01007182.1:5000-7500 GCA_017312705.2 Penaeus japonicus | reverse complement strand
GGTTTTTAGAATCCATTTCTCCTTTTTATCTTTTCCGAAAATCATTTACGTTCCTGAAACCCTGACTGTCTCATTTCTTCCATTTTTTTCTTTCTTTCTTTCTCTGTTATACTTGCATTCGACTTTTTCTTTTGTACTTTCGTTTGCTCTTTAATTTTAGTCTGAGCAAGTATTTCTTTCGAAAGATTCTGAAAAAAAGTCTTTACCAAATGAAAGATTCTCTTCTGCATTCGTGGTTTTAAGAACGAAATTCGCTTACCACTTGTGTAATGCTTTGTTAGTGTTCACGGATGCCTGTGTAATTAACGAATTCATCCTTCGTAAAAAAAAAAAAAAAAAAAGAAAAAAAAGAGAAGAATGTAAAACTTCTTTAACAAAACTAATTCACTTTTCCCCTGCTCTAAATACGTTTAAGATAACTGGTTGCATAATGATCAGGTACACACATCTGTACGTGGACATACGCAGAGCCCTTCATTAAAGGTATAGACACGGACACAGAAACAGACACATGGAGACATACATAAGGAAAGGAATGAAGGAATTTTACTTTGAATTGTTTTGATATATATATATATATATATATATATATATATATATATTTTTTTTTTTTTTATTTATTTATTTTTATTTATTTTTTTTTATATAATCGTTTATCATTGAATGCAAAATAATATATAAGTAGATGTGTAAATATGCACAATGGTAATACAAATGCTCAGGTAGACACACGTATACCACATAAAAAAAAAAAACACACACACACAGGCACATTCACAAACATAACGTACGCGCACACTTAACAAGCGCACTTACAGACTAACAAGCATATACTGTTAAATTAATAAGTCTTTCTTCCAACATTCAGATTACAATGGCACTTACTACAGAACTCTCTCACTCTCTCTCTCTCTCTCTAATTCTCTCTCTCTCTTTCTGATGCTCTATCGGTCTCTCTGATGCTCTCTCTCTCTCTCTCTCTCTCTCTCTCTCTCTCTCTCTCTCTCTCTCTCTCTCTCTCTCTCTCTCTCTCTCTCTCTCTCTCTCTCTCTCTCTCTCTCTCTCTCTCTCTCTCTCTCTCTCTCTCTCTCTCTCTCTCTCTCTCTCTCTCTCTCTCTCTTTCTCTGATTCATATTCACTCTCTCTCATGCTCTTTCTAATGCACCCCCCCCCACACACACACTCCTTCTTCTCTCTCTATCACACACGCACACACATACGCATCCAGATAGAAGTCCCTCCCTAACAAACCCACGCTCTATAATCATCAATATAAGCGAGAAATAAAACACTCGTTTACCGCCCTCTTAAAATACACGCCCATGCATTGTACCCACACCGCCCTCATGCACTCAAATGCTCGATTGCAGAGTTTTCATTGCATTAGGAGAATCTCTCGCTCAACTTTGTCGTCTGTGCAAGTTAAGGTTATTGTGGTTTTATGAAGCCATTTCAACGTTGCGATGTTGGTTGCGTATGCCATTGAGAAGATAGGGAGGGTCGGAATGGAATCGAAGTTGTAGGATGTGTAATGTTGAGTTGAATAAGGTCTTTGATTTACATAAAGGTCTTTGAATAAGGTGTTTGATTCTGTTATTCTTTAAGTATGGTCTTTCAATAAGGTCTTTGTATAAGGTCTTTGATTTACATAAAGGTCTTTGAATAAGGTGTTTGATTCTGTTATTCTTTAAATATGGTCTTTCAATAAGGTCTTTGATTTACATAAAGGTCTTTGGATAAGGTGTTTGATTCTGTTATTCTTTAAGTATGGTCTTTCAATAAGGTCTTTGATTTACATAAAGGTCTTTGAATAAGGTCTTTGATTCTGTTATTCTTTAAGTATGGTCTTTCAATAAGGTCTTTGTATAAGGTCTTTGATTTACATAAAGGTCTTTGAATAAGGTCTTTGATTCTGTTATTCTTTAAGTATGGTCTTTCAATAAGGTCTTTGTATAAGGTCTTTGATTTACATAAAGGTCTTTGAATAAGGTGTTTGATTCTGTTATTCTTTAAATATGGTCTTTCAATAAGGTCTTTTTATAAGGTCTTTGATTTACATAAAGGTCTTTAAATAAGGTGTTTGATTCTGTTATTCTTTAAGTATGGTCTTTCAATAAGGTCTTTGTATAAGGTCTTTGATTTACATAAAGGTCTTTGAATAAGGTGTTTGATTCTGTTATTCTTTAAATGAGGTTTTTCAATAAGGTCTTTGAATAAGGTCTTTGATTTACATAAAGGTCTTTGAATAAGGTGTTTGATTCTGTTATTCTTTAAGTATGGTCTTTCAATAAGGTCTTTGATTTACATAAAGGTCTTTAAATAAGGTGTTTGATTCTGTTATTCTTTAAATATGGTCTTTCAATAAGATCTTTTTTATAAGGTCTTTGATTCTGATATTCTTTAAATGAGGTCTTTCAATAAGGTCTTTCGTTCAGACATTCTTTTAAAAAGATCTTTAAACAAGTAATTTGATTCTGATATTTTTTTAATGTCTTTAAAT
>BOPN01007181.1:52912-60412 GCA_017312705.2 Penaeus japonicus | reverse complement strand
CAAGCTTTTGAAGAATAACTTCTAAATTACCTTCGTGGAAATATCATCAACGGTGAAATTTCGTCCCAGAGCAAACAATTATTCCGTTGAGCATGAATAGACAACAATGTGAAGTCGTATAGATATCATAAAGATGTCATAAAACCCGCCAAAAGAAATGTGGCAACAGCGCATCAAGAGAAAATGGGGGTTACGAATGTATTCACATTTTTCTGTCGAGGATCATATGTCGGCGAATTCTTCTCTACGAACTTATATAATTTCCTCTCCTATTTTGAGAAAACATTAAAAATATATAGAGAGAATAGACAGCGTTTGGATATTTAACTTGCTGACTCAGTTAACCTATCAACCATGAATGACTCACTTGACTAAGCCATTTTCTAAGACAATACTTATTGTCCTAAAATAATGATAAGGCACATCCTAAATAAGTGAAGGTACAGAATAATCCCAAAAACAAAATTAGTGTAGGACTAAAGAAAGAAATATATGCAAGTGATGGAAGAAACGGATAATTAAAATAGACTTAGGAAAACGAATATCGAATAACGAATTGTTAAAAGTTATTTGAAATAAAATAAAGAAATCTGCATTATGCTATCAGACGGAAAATTCAAATAATCTAGAATAGATAAATAAAAATTGCTATTGGATTTATGATCACGTTTGTACACTTCCTATTATGTTATATCTGAGGTTAATAGTAAATCAAAGGCTGTTCCATATAATAAACATGAAGAAAAACACAAAGAGGAAAATCCATATTTGACAAAAACAATTTGTTCGAAATATCTACTCTCTGTCTGTCTCTGTCTCTGCCTCTGTCTCTTTTTCTCTCTCTCTCTCTCTCTATCTCTCTGTCTCTATCTCTCTCTCTGTCTCTCTCTCTCTCTCTCTCTCTCTCTCTCTCTCTTTCTCTCTCTCTCTCTCTCTCTCTCTCTCTCTCTCTCTCTCTCTCTCTCTCTCTCTCTCTCTCTCTCTCTCTCTCTCTCTCTCTCTCTCTCCTTTATATATATATATATATATATATATATATATATATATATATATATATATATATATATATATATATATATATATATATATACGTATATAAATATATATATATATATATATATATATATATATATATATATATATATATATATATATATATATATATCAAAACGTGAACTGAGCGCGAAAAAGTAATCAGAAAATGTACTAACTCGAAAGATGAGTTGGAAGAGCAGCGTTCCATCAAAATCTTGCGAAATGTATATAACAATATATAACCCGCTAATAACAACGATTAATTTCTCTTTTCAACCCCCAGAGGGCCTCGTGATATGTGTTGATGTACGATAATGTGTAAGTGCTTTCGGTAGAGTGTTAAGTATACTAATTAATGCATTTACTACACTAGCACTTTCCAAATACGAATGTACGATAATCTACCATTTTTCTTGCGACACCTAATTTACAAAATGCTTTACTTTCTTCATTGTACCAAGTAATCGTGCTGTAATTCTCCATTCGATACGATATCAATCTAGTGCACGAAACATCCCCCAAAATAGAGTTAGATACACTACTGGCCAAAATTAACCGGCCGCCCCTCGAAAACCAAGAAATTAGCAAATTTTCTTAATAAAACTATAAAATTATCAGGATCTTTAATGATTTTCTTATTAAAAACAGTCAATAAAGGATCAGAGAGGTCATATGGAACAATTTAAACATATTTAACATGATATAAGATGCTAATATCTGGTTGAACCACCTTTACATTTCAAAACAGCATCTACCCTGCGTTTCATACTTTCATACAACTTAGACAAATAATCTAGTGGAATTCTGTTCCACTCAAGTTTTATTCTCTCCCATAGTTCATCTTTGTTTTTAAAATGAACAGACTTGATTTTATCATCAATAAAGTCCCAAACATGCTCTATGGGGTTCATATCTAGGCTGTTCCCTGGCCACGGCAAAACTTTCAGCTTATTCTTGGTCATCCAAGTTTGAACAGCCTTGGCAGTGTGACAGGGAGCATTATCCTGTTGGAATACTGCTTCTCCGTCCTCAAAATAGTGGTTAAGAGATGGAATAGTCCAGTATTTCAAAAAATTTATGTAATATTCCCCATTCACCATCCCATCAATCTTGTAAAGTCGGCCAACTCCTTTGCTAGTTATGCAGCCCCAGGCCATTATTCCACTACCTCCATGTTTCATTGTAGAATTAAGGCATTCAGGAAGGTATTCCTCACCCTTTCTCCTCCTTACTGATACTGGCCTGTCACTGACAAGGCAAAATCTACTCTCATCACTAAAAACAACTTTGCTCCAATCCTGGCCAGTGTGCGCTTTTGCCCATTGCAGTCTCTTCTTCCTTGCCTTCTCTGTCAATAATGGTTTCTTCTTTGCTCTGCAATACTTTAATCCACTTTGCAGAAGCCTTCTTCTAACTGTCCTGTCACTAACATTGATATACACTATCTCTTAGCTCATTTGCTAATGACTTTGATGTTTTCCTTCTGTTTCTTAGTGCTTCCTTGATGATTACTCTTCTTTCTCTTTGTGGTGATCTCTTCTGCCTCTGCCTTCCCTGTCCTTCACTGTGCCTGTTTCTTGGTGCTCCTTCACTATCTGCTGAGCAGTGGACCTTGCAGTGTTCAGCTTTTGGGCAATTTTATTGCAACTGTAGCCTTCCTCATGGAGAACAACTACTCTCATCCTGTCTTCAATACTCAGTCTAGGAACTGGAGCCATCATCACCTGTCAAGCTAAATCATCTTTAAATAGGCCTAAGTCTTGCAAAAGTGTCCTAAGACGATCTATTTTCAATTTAAAGCCTCAAAAACTTCAAATAAGAATTAAAACACAATTTCAAGATGAAAAAAATATTTACTTACAACAAAAATTCGAGAAATTGCAGTAAAAACGTTGAAAAATCGATGAAAATTGCAGAAGCTTGGTCACTGGGTGCTTGATATGAGTATCCAGGCAACAAGGATCCTAAAGCAAAGCGAGGCTAGTCCAAACGAAGCTGTTTGGCAATCTCAAAGTTTGCCAATAATCTGTAAATTTTTAGTGTTTCTCGCTCCACAATTCAAAAATCTCTATATTATTAGACAAACTGAGATATTATAAGCCTAAATATATATCAAACTATCCCTCAACACATTGCTATTTATATTCTATCAATATCATTACGTTTGCAATATTGTCAGGCAAATAATTGAACCTTGAATAAGAATTTAGCTAATAGTGAAATAGTGGCCGGTTAATTTTGGCCAGTAGTGTATATCGCCATTTCACCCTCCCACACCAAACCAACGTTCGACAATATCCAATTCCTCATACGACAACAACAACAATGCGGCGTACGATAACTTCCCGCCAGAGATCCTCGCTCCTAACGACAACCAACCCAGCGTACGATAATGAACGTTCGCGCGCGGTACCGGAGCAGAGGAATTTCCCCCTTATCGCCTCTCGAATGGCTCTTCTCGATGGTGTCTTCCTCTCGTCTCCTTAGCTCATTCCTTTCTCAAAGAACAGGAAGACAGAACGACTTCCTTGTTTGTCCTCAGGGATGCTCAGTGTTGGCCCAGACACAATGGGTTCGTATTGGGTGTCGGTAGAATGTTATACCTAAACCCTAATGGTCGTGGGGAAATATATGTGTGATCATATATACGATATTATTTATAGACACACACACACACACACCCACACACACACACACACATACAGTATATATATGTGTATGAATATATATATGTGTATATATATTAATACACATATACGTATATATGCATGTAATGATACTAATGATACCAATAACAATGCTTTCGATATCAATAATAGAAGGAAATGAAGTAGGAGGAGAGAGAGGAAGAGGAAGAGAAAGAAGAACGGAGAAAGGAATAAGGGGAGAAAGGGTAATAAAACGAGGCCAAGGAAAGAGCGGCTGGGACGGAACGGGAAAGAGAAATGCCACGGGAAGGATGGGGGCAGATCGCTACAGGATTCCAGCTGTTTCAAACAACAGAACCGTGGCATCCTTCTGGCACCCTGCTGACAAACCTGCTGGCACCCTGCTGGCGCTCTGCTGACATTCTGCTGGCACCCTGCTGTTCCCCCTCGACGCCCTTTTCGCCAGTTTCGTTCGCCTCGGCGCCTCCAGGAGATTAGGGGGCCAACTCCTGCTGGCGAAGCGGATGTTTACCTCGACTCCTGCGTTTCCTGCTGCCTTCTGCTTTCTCTCTGCTGCTTCTTTCTGCTGTTGCCTTCTGCTGCTGCCTTCTCAGCCACTGCCTTCTGCTGTTGCCTTCTGCTGCTTCCTTCTACTGCTGCTTTCTCTGCTGTTGCCTTCTGCTGTTGCTCTCTCTCTCCTGCTGCCTTCTGCTGCTGCTCTCTCTGCTGCTGCCCTCTCAGCCACTGTCTTCTGCTGTTGCCTTCTGCTGCTTCCTTCTACTGCTGCTCTCTCTGCTGCTGCTCTCTCTCTCCTGCTGCTCTCTCTGCTGCGTCCTTCGTCACAGGGTCGATCCTACGCCGGTCCCCAGCACTGGCTTGATTTCTCTAACACTCTTTGCTTCCTTCATGACAAATTTTTGAACGTTATTATTGCGTCGTAACGTCATTCTGCGCCCTGATTACGTCATACTGTAACTCCGGGATTACTTGCTGTACCATTCCGTCTTTCTAGGTAATTCTAAGACTCCTCCGTAATATTTTTATTTTTATTTTATTATTTTTTTTATTATTATTATTTTTTTTTACTTTAAAACCCTTTTTTAAGGCAAAGTGTTGATCGTGGCTCCTTTATATAGTCTTTGCATCACACTAATACTTATTTCGTCTAAGTCACATTCTTGTTACGTAATACTGTCATTCATGTCCCTACTGTTACTTCATAATGTCACTCTTACACCCTTGTAACATCATATCACATATTCCACACTCTTGTTTACATCAGAGTGTCATTCTAAAATACCCTTGTCATGTCACAGTGTCAATCTAACACCTTTGTCATGTCACAGTGTCAATCTAACACCCTTGTCATGTCACAGTGTCAATCTAACACCCTCGTCATGTCATAGCGTCATTCTAACACCCTTGTCATGTCATAATGTCAATCTAACACCCTTGTCATGTCACAGTGTCAATCTAACACCCTTGTCATGTCACAGTGTCAATCTAACACCCTTGTCATGTCATAATGTCATTCTAACACCCTTGTCATGTCATAGCGTCAATCTAACACCCTTGTCATGTTATAACGTCATTCTAACACCCTTGTCATGTCATAGCGTCATTCTAACACCCTTGTCATGTCATAATGTCATTCTAACACCCTCGTCATGTCACAGTGTCAATCTAACACCCTCGTCATGTTCTACAGTGTCACGCTAGCGCCCTTGTCATGTCATAATGTCATTCTAACACCCTTGTCATGTCATAATGTAAATCTAACACCCTTGTCATGTCACAGTGTCATTCTAACACCCTCGTCATGTTCTACAGTGTCACGCTAGCGCCCTTGTTACACCACAGTGTCACTCTTGACACTCTAAGAAGGTGCCAGCGATCCTTCTGATTAATTGTTCTGAAGTGCCATGGAGTGCCTTTGAAGTGAAGGTTTTCCCCGAAATTAATGTCGTGTGTTTTGATGATTTAGATTAGATTTTTTGTTGTTGTTGTTGTTGTTGTTGTCGAAAGAAGAGGAATACGAAGAAAATTAATAAATATGATAATGATGAGGATGAAAAGGATAAAGATGAGGATAAAATGATAATGGTAATATTGATGCTAATAGGGATGATGATGGTGATGATGACGATGATGATGATAGTGATGACAATAATAATGATGATGATTATAATGATACTGTCACTACTGCTTATTATACGGATAATAACAATAGTGATGATAATAATAATAAAAGGGTAATAAAGATAACAACGTTATTGTCAATAAAAAAACAACAACAATAATGATAATGATAACAATGAGTCTAATGATGATTATGATAATAATAATAACCATAATAATGATAGTGATAACAATAAAGATAACAACGATAATAATGATGATAATGATATTAATTATACCAATAATAACAATAATGATATTTACAACAATGATAGTTCTAATAACAATGTTAATAATGTTAATAATGATGATGATAATGATGTTGATAGTAATAATGATAATGATGAAAGTATAATAATGATGATAATGATGAAAGTATAATAATGATGATAATGATGAAAGTATAATAATGATGATAATGATGATAATAACAATAATATTGAAAACGATAATAACGTTAACAACAAAAAGCAATGACAATAATGAAGATGAGGATAATATCATAATGAGAATTATGAGAATAGTAATAAGATTTGTTATATTAAAAAATAGTGATAATAAAGATAATAATGATAATAGTAATAATGATAATAGTAATGATGATAATGATAATAATAATAATAATAATGATAATGTTAAAAATGACAATGCGGATATAATGGTAATTGTAGTAGTAATGATAATAATCATAAAAAATAACAATTATTATAACAATGACAATAAAAGTAATGAAAATGAAAAAAGACAATGATATTATTAATAATGATAATAACAATAATAATGATATTGTAAGTGTGTGTGTGTGAGTGTGTGTGTACGTGTGTGTGTATGTGTGTGTGTGTGTGTGTGTGTGTGTGTGTGTGTGTGTGTGTGAGTGTGTGTGTGTATGTGTGTGTATATAGACAATACCGTTCGAAACGAAGACTGGAAACAACACTCAAAAAAAAAAAAAAAAAAAAAAAAAAAAACTGACTGTCTAACTAACTGTCTGACTGACTGACACTGACTGAGAACCGAGAAAGCTCTGTCGAAACGAGCCACATTGTAAGACTACTTCAATTGCAACGCTCAACAACAACAACAACAACAACAACAGCAACATTAAGTTTCAACAGTCTTGAAAAGCGACTTAAGATAGCGGAGAACTGCTCGATGTCGAGTTTCCGCTAACTAGCATCTCGAACCGCTAGCTCTGCATAGCGAACGTTCCTTAGTAGTAGCGTGTTTGAAGTGGTTTTGATTATTGTGGTTGGTGGGCGTGGGCGTGGGCGTGTGGTTGTGGGAGGGGAGGGGAGGGGTGCGTGGAAGGTGGAGGAATGGATAGGGGAGGGATGGGGTGGGTAGAGGAGGTTGTGGGGAGGGGGTTATGGGTGTAGAATGGGTATGAAAGAGTGGGCGAAGGATAGGTGGGTGGTGAAGGGGTGGGGGGTTGAGATAAAGAACAAGAGGGGCTAAGGGAAAGGGGGAGGAGGAGGGGGAGATGATGGTGAGGGGATGGTAACAGAATGAGGGTAATAGCGTGACGCGAGACTTGAAAGAAAGTGATGACTATGATTATGTCGTGACGGGAGTGTCAATGATGGAGTGATACACACACACAACCCCCCCCCCCCCCAACCTCCCCATACCCCCCCCCACC
>BOPN01007181.1:42912-45412 GCA_017312705.2 Penaeus japonicus | reverse complement strand
TTCTTCCTATTTCTCCCCTCCATCTTTCTCCTTCATCTTCTCCTCCATCCCTTTTCTTTCCTTTTCTTTCTCCTCTTGCTCCTCCTCTTCTGGGTTTGCCGATAGTTCATTTCTTGATCTTCTTTCTCCTGCTCTTTCATCTACCCTTCCGTGTACTTTTACTTTCACTTTTTTGTTTCAATCTTTTGCTTTATCTTTTGTCTTCTGTTCATCCTCTGTTTTTTTTATTTTTTTTATTATTATTCAAAAAATATTTGTTTCCCCCCTTCTCTCTCTCTCTCTCTCTCTCTCTCTCTCTCTCTCTCTCTCTCTCTCTCTCTCTCTCTCTCTGTCTATCACTCTATTTCTCTTTAAATTTTTTTTTTCTCTCTCTCTCTCTCTCTCTCTCTCTCTCTCTCTCTCTCTCTCTCTCTCTCTCTCTCTCTCTCTCTCTCTCTCTCTCTCTCTCCTCTTTGTCTGTCTGTCTCTTTCTCTCTCTCTCTGTCTCTGTCGCTGTCTCTCTCTCTCTCTCTCTTGCTCCTCCCCCTCTCTCTCTCCCTCCCTCTCTCTCTATCTATCCTTCTCTTTGTCTGTCTGTCTCTTTCTCTCCCCCACCCACCCACACACCAAACACACACACACACAACACCCCCCCCCCTCCCCCCACCCACCCACATACACACACACACACATTGTTTACACCAGCCCCATTGTTTACATCAGCAACGCAGTCAGTGCCTTCTGAAATGAGACTGTATTCTGACGTATCATAGTAAGTGGCAATAAACCAGTCATTGACCGTGCAAGAGTTGTTGTGAGAGGGACAGATGAATGGAATAGGGGAGAAGGGGCGGGGAAGGGGTTGTAAGAGGTTACGGGAGGCTGTAGGGAGCTGGAAGGGAAGAAGAAGGGAGAGGAGAGAAAAGGAGGGAAGAAGAGAGAATATGAGGGCAGATGAGAGAAAATGAGGGAAGAGGAGAAAAGAAAAGGGAAGAGGAGAGAAGAGGAAGGAAAAGGAGAGAAGGGGAGGGAAGAGGAGGGAAGAGGAGAAAAGAGGAGAGAAAGGGAGGCAAGAGGAGAGAGGAGGAGGGAAGAGGAGAGAAGAGGAGAGATGAGGAGGGAAGAGGAGAGAAGGGGAGGGAAGAGGAGGGAAGAGGAGAAAAGAGGAGAGAAAGGAAGGCAAGAGGAGAGATGAGGAGGGAAGAGGAGAGAAGAGGAGAGAAGAGGAGGGAAGAGGAGAGAATAGGAGGGAAGAGGAGAGAAGAGGAGAGAAGAGGGGGGAAGAGGAGAGAATAGGAGGGAAGAGGAGAGAATAGGAGGGAAGAGGAGATAAGAGGAGAAAAGAGGAGGGAAGAGGAGGGAATAGGAGGGGAGAAGAGAGAAGAGGAGGGAAGAGGGAGGAAGAAGAGGGAAGAAGGGAGAAGAAGAGGGAAGAGGAGAGAAGAGGAGAGAAGAGGAAGGAAAAGGAGGGAAGAGGAGAGAATAGTAGGGAAAAAGAAGGAAGAGGAGGGAACAGGAGAAATAAGATGAAAAAGAAGGAAGAATAACAAGAAAAAAAGAAAGAAAAGGAAAGAATAATAAGAATCAAAGAAGACGAAAAAGCAAGAAGGAGAAGCAGTAAAGATAGAAAAGCAAGAACAAGAAAAAGAAATGAAAGAAAAGGAAAAAAAAAAAAAAAAAAAAAAACAGAGAAGAAGAATATAGAATAAGTAAAAGAAAACGGGAAGCAGCACAAAGAAAACGGGTACCAACTCGTCCGAATCCTCAGCCAAAAAAACAACGACTTTGGATTAATTGTTAAATGACCTTTCTGTTGTTTTAAATTTGCATACTAAATGCTGTGATTAGGAGTTGATGTAACTTTCCTCATCCGCCTCTGTCACTTGCAAAAGTCCTCTGCGAAGGGAAAGACAATTAGACTTATCTTGTAAGTCGTATCCCATGATGGTATTTTAAGACACACACACACACACGCATGTATGTATATACATATGTATGTATATATGTATATATATATATATATATATATATATATATATATATATATATATACATATACATACATACATATACACACACACACACACACACACACACACACACACACACACACACACACACACACACACACACACACACACACACACACACACATATATATATATATATATATATATATATATATATATATATATATATATATATATATATGTGTGTGTGTGTATGTGTGTGTGTGTGTAGGTGTGTATGTATAAATATATGTATGTACACAAACACACACACACACACACATATCTATATCTATCTATCTATCTTTCTATCTATCTATCTATCTACCTACCTACTTACCTATCTATATATCTATATACATATATACACTCATGTATATCCATATGTACATATTCCAATTCACATCTATAGCCTTATCTAATTGGTTATCGGCTTAGACCTATAATCTTCCGTATATCTAGGAAATATAAAACAAGCGACCATGTTTCCTCTTTCCAGTCAGTTAGGCCGA
>BOPN01007181.1:5000-10000 GCA_017312705.2 Penaeus japonicus | reverse complement strand
CTCTCTTTTTCCCGCATCCCTCTCTCTCTCTCTCTGCCTATCTATCAATCGATCTATCTTCCCCTCTCTCTATCTGTCTATTAATCTTCCTCTCTCTCTCTCCCCTATCTCTTTCTATCTCTCTATCTATTTATTAATTTCCCTTTCTCTCCTTCTCTCTCTCTCTCTCTCTCTCTCTCTCTCTCTCCTCGCCCCCTCCTTCCTCTCGCTCACCTCCACTCCCCAACTCGCTCTCACTCACTCTACCATACAACTGCATCTCAAGCCAACAATCCTTTACAAGACTCCTAACTTGTCATCATGACATGACACCTCACCTCCTCCCCCTCTCCCCCACTCAACCCCCCACCCCTCCCCTTCCCCCACCCCCCACCCCCCAGGTACACTCTAAAACGCTGTTTGATTTCTTCTAAGAGCGAGAAATGCTTGTTTGTTCATCGGAAACTCCTCGTAGGGAAAGGTCACGAAATAAGCACAGACTGTCGGAGGAAAGAAGCTCCATCCGGTGAAATAATTATGACAAGCGAAATAATTAGATGATATAGCGTCTGAATGCCAGTGCCAAGAGAGAAAAGGGGTTGGAGGGAAGAAGGTCATACGTACGTGAAAGGAATCTTATCAGGTCATGTAAGGTCATGTGAGCTTGTGAGATTTTTGTTTTTCTTTCTCTATGTTATGAGTATGTTAGGTTTGTTTATGGTGTTGGTAGGATGGGTGATTTTTTTATTGTTTGTGTGTTTGTTTGTTTGTCTGTGTCTCTTTTTCTTTTACTTTCTTTCTCTCTCTTTCCCTCTATCTCTTTCTCTCTCCCTCCCTCTCTGTGTCTGTCTCTCTCTCTCTCCCCTCCCTCTCTCTCTTGAAAGGTACCTACAAAACATATTCACACACACACACACACACACACACACACACACACAACACACACACACACACACACACACACACACACACACACACAACACACACACACACACACACACACACACACACACACACACTCAAACACAGTAACATACAAACGCCAAGGAACAAAATTGCTATCATTATCCCAAATCTATTTCAACGTTTGCTATATAATTTTCAAATTGCAAATTTTGGGGAAGAATTTGTGAAAGCCAATTGGAACATTATGATGTCTAAAGCGACTTTTTTTTCTCTTTACGATTTCCTTCTTGTGATTTCGGTCTGTCTGGCGTGTTTGTTTGTTTGTTTGTCTGTTTGGCGTGTTTGTTTGTCTGGTGTGTTTGTCTGTCTGGCGTGTTTGTCTGTTTGGCGTGTTTGTCTGTCTGGTGTGTTTGTCTGTCTGGCGTGTGTGTCTGTCTGGCGTGTTTGTCTTGTTTGGTGTGTTTGTCTGTCTGTTGTGTTTGTCTGTCTGTTGTGTTTGTCTGTCTGTTGTGTTTGTCTGTTTGGTGTGTTTGTCTGTCTGGTGTGTTTGTCTGTCTGGCGTGTTTGTCTGTCTGTTGTGTTTGTCTGTCTGTTGTGTTTGTCTGTCTGGTGTGTTTGTCTGTCTGACGTGTTTGTCTGTCTGGCGTGTTTGTCTGTCTGGCGTGTTTGTCTGTTTGTCTGTTTGGTGTGTTTGTCTGTCTGTTGTGTTTGTCTGTCTGGCGTGTTTGTCTGTCTGGCGTGTTTGTCTGTTTGGTGTGTTTGTCTGTCTGGCGTGTTTGTCTGTCTGGCGTGTTTGTCTGTCTGGCGTGTTTGGTTGTCTGGTGTGTTTGTCTGTCTGGCGTGTTTGTCTGTTTGGTGTGTTTGTCTGTTTGGCGTGTTTGTCTGTTTGGCGTGTTTGGTTGTCTGTTGTGTTTGTCTGTCTGGTGTGTTTGTCTGTCTGGTGTGTTTGTCTGTTTGGTGTGTTTGTCTGTCTGGCGTGTTTGGTTGTCTGTTGTGTTTGTCTGTCTGGTGTGTTTGTCTGTCTGGTGTGTTTGTCTGTTTGGTGTGTTTGTCTGTTTGGCGTGTTTGTCTGTTTGGCGTGTTTGTCTGTTTGGCGTGTTTGTCTTTTTGGCGTTTTTGTCAGTTTGGTGTGTTTGTCTGTCTGGTGTGTTTGTCTGTTTGGCGTGTTTGTCTGTTTGGCGTGTTTGTCTGTCTGGCGTGTTTGTCTGTTTGGCGTGTTTGTCTGTTTGGCGTGTTTGTCTGTCTGGTGTGTTTGTCTGTTTGGCATGTTTGTCTCTTTGGCGTGTTTGTCTGTTTGGTGTGTTTGTCTGTTTGGTGTGTTTGTCTGTCTGGCGTGTTTGTCTGTTTGGTGTGTTTGTCTGTCTGGCGTGTTTGTCTGTTTGGTGTGTTTGTCTGTCTGGTGTGTTTGTCTGTTTGGCGTGTTTGTCTGTCTGGCGTGTTTGTCTGTTTGGTGTGTTTGTCTGTTTGGTGTGTTTGTCTGTTTGGCGTGTTTGTCTGTTTGGTGTGTTTGTTTGTTTGGTGTGTTTGTCTGTCTGGCGTGTTTGTCTGTTTGGTGTGTTTGTCTGTCTGTTGTGTTTGTCTGTTTGGCGTGTTTGTCTGTCTGGCGTGTTTGTCTGTTTGGTGTGTTTGTCTGTTTGGTGTGTTTGTCTGTTTGGTGTGTTTGTCTGTTTGGCGTGTTTGTCTGTCTGGTGTGTTTGTCTGTTTGGTGTGTTTGTCTGTTTGGCGTGTTTCTCTGTCTGGCGTGTTTCTCTGTCTGGCGTGTTTGTCTGTTTGGCGTGTTTGTCTGTCTGGTGTGTTTGTCTGTTTGGTGTGTTTGTCTGTTTGGCGTGTTTGTCTGTTTGGTGTGTTTGTCTGTTTGGCGTGTTTGTCTGTCTGGCGTGTTTGTCTGTTTGGCGTGTTTGTCTGTCTGTTGTGTTTGTCTGTTTGGCGTGTTTGTCTGTCTGGCGTGTTTGTCTGTCTGTTGTGTTTGTCTGTTTGGCGTGTTTGTCTGTCTGGCGTGTTTGTCTGTCTGGCGTGTTTGTCTGTCTGTTGTGTTTGTCTTGTTTGGCGTGTTTGTCTGTTTGGTGTGTTTGTCTGTTTGGCGTGTTTGTCTGTCTGGCGTGTTTGTTTGTTTAGTGTGTTTGTCTGTTTGGTGTGTTTGTCTGTCTGGCGTGTTTGTCTGTCTGACGGTTTGGCATGTTTATCTGTTTGGCGTGTTTGTCTGTTTAGCGTGTTTGTCTGTCTGGTGTGTTTGTCTGTCTGGCGTGTTTGTCTGTCTGGCGTGTTTGTCTGTTTGGTGTGTTTGTCTGTTTGGCGTGTTTGTCTGTCTGGTGTGTTTGTCTGTCTGGCGTGTTTGTCTGTTTGGTGTGTTTGTCTGTCTGGCGTGTTTGTCTGTTTGGCGTGTTTGTCTGTCTGGTGTGTTTGTCTGTCTGGCGTGTTTGTCTGTTTGGCGTGTTTGTCTGTTTGGTGTGTTTGTCTGTTTGGCGTGTTCGTCTGTCTGGTGTGTTTGTCTGTCTGGCGTGTTTGTCTGTCTGGCGTGTTTGTCTGTCTGTCGTATTTATCTGTCTGCCGTGTTTATCTGTCTGTCGTGTTTGTCTGTCTGGTGTGTTTGTCTGTCTGTCGTATTTATCTGTCTGCCGTGTTTATCTGTCTGTCGTGTTTGTCTGTCTGATGTGTTTGTCTGTCTGTCGTATTTATCTGTCTGCCGTGTTTATCTGTCTGTCGTGTTTGTCTGACATGTCTGTCTGTTGTGTTTGTTTGTCTGGCATGTGAGTCTGGCGTGTATTTCTGGCGTGTTTGTCTGTCTGTCGTGTTTATCTGTTTATTTGTTTATGTATTGTTCTCTCTGTTTGTTGTCTCTCTTTCTCTTTCTCTCTCACTCACTTTACTCGTTATGTATTACTGTCCCTCTCTATCTCTACTTTCTGTGTGTGTGTATCTATGTCTCTATCTTTCTCTTTTCACACGCATACGCAGACAATCATACACACACACATACAAAAAAACATACACACATAAACACACAGACACACAAAACCATACACATACAAACACACACACCACACATACACACACACACACACACACACACACACACTCCGAACGAAGCATCATCATCTCCCGTGTTCTTTGTTATCGAAGATCGCCGATAAATCATTCTAAATTATTAACAACTTTAAATCTCCACATGAAGTGCCAGAGTTCTTGAAATATGTGGCATAGTTCTGGCCCTCGGGACAACATAGTGCCAACCCTATGCTGACTAACGCGTAGAAAGGGTATACGAAACTGGACCTTGAGGGTTTTGGTGGCATTTTGAGGTCAATAAAGGTCATTTGTTGGTTCGTTTTTAATATGTATTACGGTCTTAAAGATGGTTTTTCCGGCTTCTCTTGCTCTTTTACTATTTCTATCTCTATTTCTCTTTCTCTCTCTCTCTCTCTCAGACTCTTTCTCTATCTCTCTGATCCCCCCCCCCCCTCTCACTCTTTCTTTCTCTCTCTCTCTCTCTCTCTCTCTCTCTCTCTCTCTCTCTCTCTCTCTCTCTCTCTCTCTCTCTCTCTCTCTCTCTCTCTCTCTCTCTCTCTCTCTCTCTCTCTCTCTCTCTCATTGTGTGTGTGTGTGTGCGCGCGCGCTTGTATGCATGTGTATGTATCTGTGTGTATGTGTCTGTTAGCATTTGATTGTGTGCGCACGTGTGTATGTATTATAATCATAATCATCATTATTAATGTCGCTATTTTCCATAGTATTGCTACAGTACTTCATTTCTAAATAATTCATCATTAATACCTCTTTTAACCCCCCAAACAAGCAAACAAACAAACAAACAGACAGACAAAAAGGATGACTAAACAACAACAACAACAATAACAAATCATACATCTAAACGCACATGAGTCACATCTATATTTAACCCTTCATGTCTGTACTACATGTACGTTTTTATCTCGGAAAATTATCCCTAACACTCACGTACATACACCGACACTCCATGTTTATGACTGTAGATACGAGCTTATAAATAGTCTTCATGGTTTAAATGAACGTATTGTCTAAATTAATATGCATTCGTACCTATCCATGTGCATTATCACTGAAACTGTCAGAGTGAAATTCTTAAAAAAAAAAAAAAT
>BOPN01007181.1:0-2500 GCA_017312705.2 Penaeus japonicus | reverse complement strand
CGTAATTGTATTGAGCAGCCGTATGTTGTATACACACTAATCGACTGAGCGAGCGAGAGAGAGAAAGAGAGAGAGATAAGAGGGAGAGAGAGAGAAAAAGAGAGAGAGAGAGAGAGAGAGAGAGAGAGAAAAGAGAAAGCAAGATAGATAAAAAATACAGAGAACAGGAAACAGAGACAGATAGACATACAGAGAGAGAGAAAAAAAAGGAGAGAGAAAATAACAGACAGAGCGACAGAGACACAGACAGACACAAAGCCCCCCTTCTGGACGATAAGAGAGCGAGAGATCTCTAACACAGCCACCCGAACTCGTGGCATTAAACCATATCTCTGCAGATTAGCCTCTCCCTTGCAGGATTGTGATCCACTGCATATCAACAATGCTAGCGCAGTGTGCAAGCCGTATGGCCCGCCTCGCGTTAATTTCCTCTTGATTTCCTTCCTCTTCATTGCGAGGGGAAGAGGAGGAGGACGGGAAGAGGAGGAGGGGAAGAGGAGGAGGGTGGGGGAGGAGGGAGGTGGGAGGAGAGGAGGAGGGGAGGAGGTGGATGTGTGAGATGGGACGAAGGGAGGAGAAGGGGAGGGGGGGGGAAGTGGGAGTGTTATGTGGGGTGAGGGAAAGAGGAGAGGAGGAGGAGGAGGGGGAGAGGGAGTGTGTTATGGGGGGTGAGGGAAAGAGGAGAGGAGGAGGGGGAGGGAGAGGGAGTGTCAGGGGAGAGCCAGTGGGAGTGTGAAAGGGACTTGGGGAAGATGAGGGGACGAGGGGAACAGGATTGGAAGTTGGGAGTGTGGAGGGGGACGAGGGGAAGAGGGGGAAGAGATGGGGATGAAGGGAGACGTGGGGGAAGAGACGTCAATGAGGGGAGTAGGAGGAAAAGGAGGAGGATAGGCATGTGAGGGGAGTGTCAGGGGGGAGAAGGGGAAGAGGAAGGGGATGAGGTGAGTATGAGGAGATTTGGGGGAGAAAGGGGAAGAGGAGGAGGGCACGTTAAGTGGGGACTTGGGGAAGAGGAGGGGAGGGGACTAAAAGTGGGGAAGAGGAAGAGGGAGGGGGTGTGAGAGGAAGATCGGGAAGACGAAGAAAGTGTAAGGAGAGTGAGAGGAAGGCCAAGGGGAACAAGGGGGAAATAAATGAGAGGCAGAGAGCGAGGAAGAGTTTGGGGGAGAATGAGGGAGAATGGGTGGGGAGAGGGGGGGGAGGGTGAAGAGGGGTCTTGGGAAGATGAAATGAGGAGGGGAGTGTGAGGGAGGACTTCCAGAGGAGGAGTGGGGTAGGGACTGGGGGGAGGGGGATAAACACATAAAACATAAAGACAAACACAACTACGAGCATAAACGACAGCCACACTTACAACAATCACAACAACAAAACTCACAACTTACAACAAGAACAACAATTACAACTACAATCAACTACCAGCAATAACAACAACATTACAACTACTATCAACGATAACAATCACGATAACAACACAACTACCACCAACACAAACAGCACTACTACCACTACCAACAACAATACTGCCACCCCCACTACCAACAACAATAATCACAGCAAACAAACAATAAGAATGCCACCTCTACAACTACCACCACTACCAACATTCACAGCAATAAGAAACACAATAACAACCAAAATCACAACAACACCATCACTTTCCACACCCCCAAACAACAACACCAACAACCACACCTACAACAATAGCATTCACAACCACAACAATCACCACAAACAATCACACCTACAACACTTACAACTACACCTACAACCACCACCTTCTACACTACTAATCATACTATCACAACACCCACAACACCATCACCATCTACACCTACAACCACATTTACAACAATACCGCCAGCAACAACCACACCTACAACACTAACACTCACAAACACAACCACACCCACACTTACACCACCAGCACCCACAACACCAACCAACACTCACAACCACACCTACACCACCACCACCACCAAAACAACCCACAACACCACCACCCACACCCATACCACCCACAACACCACCAACAACACCCACACTTACACCACCAGCACCCACACCACCAACCACACCCACAATACCAACCACCCACACTTACACCACCGACACCCACACTCACAACCACAACCACACCTACAACACCACCACCCACAACACCCCCAACACCACCACCACCAAAACAACCCCCGACAACCTGGGATCAATTTCCAATCCTAATCAAACATCCTAATCAAACATCATCTTTATGCTACGGGATCAGCAGCCCGGAGGTGGGAGATTAATTCCATTTAATGACCCGAATAACGGTCCATGGCAGAGGGATTACAGGCTGACGTAATGGCTGAGAATGACGTTATTTGGCGGAGATGATGCCCCGAAATGCCCCGAAATGCGTTAATGGCTGACCTCTTTCCTTGTCCTCGTGTCTCTCTCTCTTTCTTTCTTTCTTTCGGGTCTTTGGGTTTGCTTGGGTTGGGTTGGGTTGGGTTGGGTT
>BOPN01007180.1:52500-55000 GCA_017312705.2 Penaeus japonicus | reverse complement strand
ACAAAAAAAATAAAAAATAAAAAAAATAAATTAGTATCTCCTGAGTGCTCGTATTATTTATGTCTCTCTATTTATTTTACTCCCTTATCGAATAAAATTTGACGATAGATTCCCTTTATTTCTTAAATACTCTATCCCTGTATCTTTTAACATTGGTTGGTATCCCTGGTGATATTAACTTGTCCACCAGTCCTCTAAATGCATGTCATAAACAAAAACAAACAAAACAAAAAGAGACCGTTAGCCGTAGTCCTAATCTCTCCCTCTCCTTCTTGGTTCGTTTTTAGTTCTCCCTTTTCATTACTTACTTATTTCGTACCGGATAATAACCGAAGTACCACTATTAGTTGTCTCCTGTAACTACCACGATCACTTTCACTTTCACTTAACGTACTAAAACGTTGAGGAGCAAAGCTTTGGGCAAAAACCTCAGAGCGAGGACGCGGGTCTGGCCAGTTACCTGTTTTCATAGAGATCGTCTTGGTGAAGGAATCACTCAGACGCGAGATACTCACACAGTTTAGATTATTGGAAGCTATTTCAGATTACTATTTTTCTTTACTTGAAGAGGTGTTAATGCTAAATTTTGGTTTATTCAAATGAAATTTATTATCAATGATATTGTACATGAAACTCTGAAGGTTGGTATTTCATGACGATTAATAGTGACCTTGAATATAGCACATCTAAAGGTTCAAAATAAATATCCGATCATAACCGATCCAGACACACACACACACACGCACACACACACACACACATACACACATATATGTACATACATATATATATCTATGCATATATACATATAAATACATATATATTTATGTATGTATATTTAATTCATGGCTTCCTTTATAAGGTTGGGTTTTCCTCCTGGGGCATACGCTGTATCTTATTACATATGCCTTGAATAGACTGCCTTCTCCTCGACATCCGTGTCCCGTATCACCATAGCATTTTCTCTTGTGCATCCCCCCCCCCCTCCTCCTCCTCCACACACACACACACTGCTCTCCACCTCCTTTATCTTTCCCTGTTCTATTAGTCGTCTTTATCCTCTACGATGGCAGAATTAGGACTCTTAAGAAAATTGTAAATAAAAAAGACAGGGAAATTATAATATTGCTCGGGTCGGGTACAAGACAACAATTTATTCCAGCAGACTTTGCATTTTATTGGATGGAAAAGAGAGAGAGAGAGAGAGAGAGAGAGAGAGAGAGAGAGAGAGAGAGAGAGAGAGAGAGAGAGAGAGAGAGAGAGAGAGAGAGAGAGAGAGATTAGATTTGCTCACTATTAATTTCTGATCTTGTTAGCAGTCTATTCTTCGTTCCTTATAAATGTTCATGCTTTTAAAATTTGGATAATTTTAAAAGTGACAAACTATTTGCTATATTAGTAAAAAATACAATATAAGTTTTTCTTTGTTAATACATGCACTAATGGTCCATAACACGAAGAGAGGAGTAGAAGAGATGTGGAAGGCAGGGAAAAAAACGCTAATACATATCATACTCTCAAAATCATTCACGACTGAAGCCTTTAAGCAAAAGACGACTGAAAAGAAATGCAAGTTATCATATGTTTTATCATTCCCATCGTCTTTCTTTCATAGCATGCATATATAACAGAATATACCATATGAGTAGGTGATATATATATATATATATTTTTTTTTCTTTAAACTGAAGTATCAACCTTATTATAATGATTTCACAATTAAATACAATTGTTAAAAATATAGCCCGTTTATGGTCCAAGTGCCCACGTATGCAGAAATTGTATTCAGAAACGGTAAAGTAATTATATATCATATTAGGTCTTGCACCTTTAATCGGACCAACTTATGGCCACTTGACAATACAAATTTTAACCCTGTATGTCTAATATAAACGTTTCATATATGCTAGTCAAAATTTTGCCAAGGGCCCAAGGCAGCCCAAGCAGATGATACAATCGGTGAAGCATAAAATAGGGAATGCGGCGAAGCTTGTGATGAAGCAGGCAGTGAGGCAGATGACAAGTGAAATCTAGCAGAGGTGTGCAGGTGAGGTGAGCAGGAAAGAAGTGAAAATCAAGTGTTGAATGAGGTATAGGATATGAAACCTGGTTATTGCACAAGACCTTAGAAGGCGTGCTCACGATTGCAGGAAAAACTTGTGCGTTAAGTGAAATATCATGATGGAAGTTTTGGCAGGGATTAAGAAAGTTTGGCTGGCGGAGATTCACCACCTTTCACCGATGCATCTTTTCGACGCCGTCTACGTCGAGAAGGTTCGATGTCGAAACACGCCTGTTTGGATGCAAAGGAATTTTGGGCGTAGCTAGAGATATCGACAAGACTTATTGGCAAAGGTGCTTCTGTAGTTGTTGTTAGAGGAAATTTATCATATTAGGAAATACCATATCAGGTCAGAAAGTATTGTATAAGTATTGTAGTATTATTGGAGTTAAATTGTTAACCGGTAATCCATCGAGCTTATTAATGACCTATATAAGG
>BOPN01007180.1:37500-40000 GCA_017312705.2 Penaeus japonicus | reverse complement strand
TAACGTAACCGCGCGCCATGGCCCCTTCACTTATGCCCTTTACGCCGCCGCCCTGCCGCCTCACTTTATTGCCCCTAACCCTTACCATTACTATTATGCTCGCTCTGTCTCTTTATGTGACGCAGATAACATATCTTTTTTCTTACTGAGTTGAATGCGAAGAATTCATATAAATGTCGAATCTGGTTCATAACATATAAAATGTGATACAACCTGAAGACTTTTTAATCTGCTTTGTCTAAGGATTTAAAAATGAGAGTTCATTAGTGAGCATGTTCCGCGAGGTGTGTTTACATGATATATGTAATTTTGTACGTACCGCTGTGCACATGTATGCGTATATCCACCTACAATACGTATATAGATATATGTGTGCGTATGTGTGCCAATGCAAGTCTAATGCTTACATCCAATACAAAATACCCCTTTACCCTTAAACTTACTCTCCTCTAGCTAAACATGGACGAAGGAGAGAAAAATAGAGCGACCGGGTTTGCCGTGTCGCCAGCGCCCTATTTCTACACCGACGCCTCCCCCGACGATGCCATGACTGCTCAGCTGATGACAGGTTCCCGTAGATTGACGCCAGAGGGCTAGTGTCTGATGGAGTTTTGGAACAGTCTGCCGCTTGAGGGTAAGTGGAAATTCTTGAGAAAGATATTTTCGTGAGTTCCAGGCAAAGTTTAAGTACTGAGTGATTACGTTCCAAATTTAATGCATCTCGGTAACTTAGTTTTATGAAGGTATGCGCAAGAGACACGACAATAAGCATCACAAAAAAAAACATATTATGCATACATGCAATGATACACACATGTGATGATATTGAGAATGATGATAATAATGATGATAAGAAAACTAATAATAATAATGATAGTAATTATAATAGACAATAACAATAAAGATAGTAATGATGATAATGATAATGACAATAGCAATGAGAATGGCAATGATGGTAACAATAATTTTCATAATGATAATGGTGTTGAAATCAATAACAAAAATTATGATAACTACAAAGATAATGATAATGATGATAATGACTAAGTTAATGATAGTGACAATAATGGCAATAATAATAACGATGAAGATGATAATGATAACAACAATAATAATGATAATAACAATGATAATGATAGTGATACTGATACTGATGACGATAATGAAGATAATTATGCCTATAATTATGATATTTATAATGATGATGATTATGATAACAAGAAAAACAATAACAATAAAGGCATTGATAACAAAACTAGAACTAACTTCGGTGGAAGAGAAAAGATGAACAAAAAGCTTTCATATACGGGGTGTTACTGGATGAAAACAATATGGGTCAGCATGGTAACTCATTTGAAATTGGGTCGATAGGATTAAAATTCTATCAAGGTCCCATTAGGGGAAAATGCGTTCCAATAAAAACAACTATAGATAAGCTGTTGCAAATGAAAATATTTAGATCAGTTTGTATTAGACACAACTAAGTTCACTAATACACAGACACACACGCATACACACACACACACACACATACACACACACACACACTTACACACACACACACACACTTACAACCACATACAGTCACACACATGCACATCACACGCACACACACACACACACACACACACACGCACGCACACAGAGAAACAGCCGCGTGACCACACACTCACACATACAAATATACAGTTACAGCTACATACACACACAAACACAAATTAACAAAAACACATGAATATTCTAAAAGAAATTCCCAGTTAGCTATAATCCGCTACAAAGACTCTGGTTTCGGGACAATAAATCTTTAAAGTTATGCTGAACCGAATCTATATTTGGCATCACAGGTCAAGTTCGATTTTGGTTACAATACACCACAATTCCCATGAGTTCTGATCATTATTCGACTCTGATTAGTCGTTGTACTCTGCGTCGAAAAAAGAAAAAATACAAGCAAGTAAAAAGATAAAAATAGAATAGTAGATGCTATCTCAGCTGGTCTTTGCCACGTAAGTAATGTCTTACGTCTTCTTGCGACGACCAGTGTCATAACTACAACAGTTTCACAACAGGGATTATGAATTTTATCACACTTTCCACACTGATAATTGTCCTTTCACTCCAAAAGCCATTATAGTCATTTTAAGCACCGTGTGACATCATCTCAATCTTAGTGGAGATAGCCCGCGCCCATCTTGAAAGACAGTGGAATACGTGCTTCCTGAATCAACGAGAAGATCCGATCCCTCACCCCCATCCACCTACCCACCCTCTCCTTCCCCTCCCTCGCCTCGTTTCGCCTTTCTCCACCATCCTCTGTCTACGCCTGGCCCCTTTGCATCCCTCTATCTCAATCTCCTCCTGCCACCTTACACTCCTTTATCTATCCACGAGTCCCCTCCTTTCTGCCTAGCCAGGCATCCTTAGTACCTCCTTCCGTCCCTTTCCCTAGCTCCCTCCCTCCAGGCCCCCCTCCCTCCCCCGCCCCCTCGCTTGTTACACC
>BOPN01007180.1:22500-25000 GCA_017312705.2 Penaeus japonicus | reverse complement strand
TTTCACTCTTTCATTTTATTCCCTTCTCTTCCTTCTACTGGCACTGCTCCGCACCCCTTTCTTCTTCCTCGTCTCCCCCTTCTTACTTTCTTCTTTTCCTCTTTCTACTCCTCTTCCAGCTTCCTTCGTTCTCGGGTAACCTCTTCTTCTGACCCATGGGTTCTTTGAAAATTTATTTTTGCTAAGACTATTAATATCATTCATAGCTTGAGTATGTCATGCACTATATGACACTGTATAATCTATTTTTAATAACAAAAAGTACATTCATTATATGTAATGATACTAATGATAGTAATAATAACGAAAATAATAGTAAGTGTAGTATCATGAATCCACACACACACACACACACACACACACACACACACACACACACACACACACACACACACACACACACACACACACACACACACACACACACACACACACACACACACACACACACACACACACACACACACACACACACACACACACACACACAGTCAAACAAACAATATATCCTTTAACTAAAGTTCTTGCCAAGAAGTCAATCATTTGCATCTGTTATCCTGTGCACTTATATACTAGAATGTTCGACATTTGTTATATGTATTTTACCTCTTATCGTATTTTACTTTGTTTCTCCCTCTGTTTATTTGTCTGTTTCTGGCTACCCATGCATGTACGAGCCAGATATTCGTCGACGTGGATGTGTAACCACGCATTGATTAATCCCCCCTTGCAATTAGTACCGTAACATTGTGTACACTACTTTTTTACATCCGTTTTGTTACAGGCAGATTTATCCACCGTCTGCATATCGGTTCATTTGAGCAAAGAACCAAGCGTTGGGAAAACTCCATCGATATTCAATACTTGCAACAGTACAGCCACGTATCCGCATCCAATCGGACTTTCTTCCGACACTTCTCACAGAGAGGGAAGAAGAAGAAGAAGGAGAACAGACACAAATGACGAAAGAGAAAGAATGAAACAATGCGGAGGACGGAAGGCGTGGGAGATCTGCATCTATCTGTATCGTTATAATTGTTATTCAGCACTGCAACGTGGAGACTGTTTTATAGACTCAAGCATAAAGCATCTATACTATAACACACACAAGGGCGGTATTGTCCATTTGTTATTGTTGGTCTCATGATATCCATTTTTACATTATCGTTCGCAGTTGTTAAATGTGTAGTGATAAAGGATCGAAGCACATCCTTCGTGAAGACTAAACTTGGGCACGGTACGTCATAAGGCTATAAATAGACTCATACCAAGCTTTTCGTTAATGTGCGGAGAGAGAGCATAATCAAGAGTGACACTGTAGACAGAACCAGATTCGTCGACTCGTGCATGGAAGGCAAATGCCTCTATAATTAGAGGCTTTGCGAATGTATATTAGGGATAAGTCACTACCTGTTACCTACCTAACTAAGTTAGTTTGGTTCAGTTTAGAAAAAACAAAAACAGATCGTTCGAGGTGTGCCGTTCTCAATTCGATCCTGGCTGTGCGTAATTTGATCACGACTTTGATCATCATCTTCACCATCATCATCACCATCGCCCTTATCATCACTACCACCATCACTTTCGTCGCCATCACAACCAACATCACCATCAACTTCATCTTATCATCACCAATATCAACATGATTATCGTGAGTCGAGCAGATGTCTCCACCTTCCACTGCAACTTCTCGCTCGCGTCTCCAGGACAACCCATGCAAGCCCCGAACTATCTCCTTCGCTATTCCTACATGTTGCTTCATTAAAGGAGATTAGTAAGTTATGCGATGTCCTTCCCCCTGCGCATGGCACTGTATGAGTTTCTCTTCGGCACTGCGTTGTGACCAGGGCTAACTATGGCATGAGTGTGGCTGTGCAAGTAAGGCGCAATGAGGCTAGACCTTTCACTCGTCAGATGATTATTACTCCTTGGATTAGTTTCTTTATTTATAGTCTAAGAAATATGATACAAGAAAGATCCATTCTCACGAAGAGAGTGATAATATATTGACTTTATACATATATATACATGTATATACATATTTATACATATATATCCACATACACACACACACACACACACACACACACACACACACACACACACACAAACAAACAAACACACACACACATGTATGTAAAACCATTGAGAAAAAAAAGACCATAAACCCGTAAGATATCATGGACAGATAGATAAGACAAAAGACCGCGAAGATTACGTATCCCCCTGCCTGGAAATTCCCCTTCCCTTTGGCAATGCAGGCACCGCCACCGCCACCGCCGACGACTCGTACACTTTTCTACAAACTTTCTCTAAAGTAAATTGGTTCCAACACTTTAGAGTCCGAGATTGCAAACTCTACTACATAACGGAAACACTATATGGCTTCCGTAAGGGAGAGAGACAGAAACTCTTTACGTAATGCAATAAACAGACAGAGTAAACACTGCCTTTACTTTGCTTCTAATCTGATCACTCGTGTCCGCGTCTCCCTCTTCTT
>BOPN01007180.1:15000-17500 GCA_017312705.2 Penaeus japonicus | reverse complement strand
TACCGTTTTGATGCCCTTCAGGAAACCGGTTTCACGTATCCTATTAATTCCCACACGCCAGAAATGTGTCCCTTTGAAAAGGCTCTTCAGCTTGGGGAAAAGCCAGAAATCACATGGTTCTGGTTCTGGCGAGTCCCAAAGTTGCAAACTGTTTGTCAGCCTACGAACTAGCTAAAGGCCATGTGTGCAGAAGCATCGCTGTGATGCAAGATTCACTTAAATTTGCCTGTCACAAATCCTGCTTCCTGTGTCGGATTCGTCCAGTCAGGCGGATTAACACTCCTTTCTAAATACAATGCCTTACAGTTTACCCTTCCTCAAAAGTTTTTTTTTCCTTTGTCAATGTTTGGTAGTCGAGGACGGCAGTGAGCATTGCCTCAAATTAGGTCATGCGAGTTTTGTTTCGTCCGATTGACGTCGACATCTTTCAATGGAGGCTTCAATGCGCGTGACGTTGCATATTCTTGATATACATTCCCCAACATTGCTAGGGTGTCTGAAGGATATCCCCCAGTCTAGCCAAGAACTTCACAGCAATACAGAACAGAACAGAGCAGAGAAGAACAGAACAGAACAGAACAGAACAGAAAAGAACAGAACAGAACAGAACAGAACAGAGCAGAACAGAGCAGAACAGAACAGAGCAGAGCAGAGCAGAACAGAGCAAAGCAGAACAGAGCAAAGCAGAACAGAACAGAGCAGAACAGAACAGAACAGAGCAGAACAGAGCAAAGCAGAACAGAACAGAACAGAGCAGAACAGAACAGAGCGGAACAGAGCAGAACAGAACAGAACAGAGCAAAGCAGAACAGAACAGAGCAGAACAGAACAGAACAGAGCAGAACAGAACAGAACAGAACAGAACAGAGCAGAACAGAACAGAACAGAGCAGAACAGAGCAGAGCAGAACAGAGCAAAGCAGAACAGAGCAGAACAGAACAGAACAGAACAGAGCAGAACAGAACAGAACAGAGCAAAGCAGAACAGAGCAGAACAGAACAGAGCAGAACAGAACAGAACAGAGCAGAACAGAACAGAGGAGAGCAGAACAGAGCAAAGCAGAACAGAACAGAACAGAACAGAACAGAGCAGAACAGAACAGAACAGAGCAAAGCAGAACAGAGCAGAACAGAACAGAACAGAACAGAGCAGAACAGAACAGAGCAAAGCAGAACAGAGCAGAGCAGAACAGAACAGAGCAGAACCGAACAGAGCAGAACAGAGAAAAACAGAACAGAACAAAACAGAGCAGAACAGAACAGAGCAAAGCAGAACAGAGCAGAACAGAGCAGAACAGAACAGAACAGAACAGAACAGAGCAAAGCAGAACAGAACAGAGCAGAACAGAACAGAACAGAGCAGAACAAAACAGAACAGAACAGATCAGTACAGAACAGACCAGAACAGACCAGAACAGAACAGAACAGAACAGAACAGAGCAGTGCAGAACAGAACAAAACAGAACAGAACAGAACAGAAGTTAGAAACCTACTTGTTTTTTTCCTCCGAGTGGCGGAAGATGAGGTAGTTCGTTAGGGAGAAGAAGTCGAGCACGCCCTATCGTAGCGAGAAGCGGCAGCGAACTCCGCGTTGCTCGGGACGAACACCTCGACCGGAGAATTAACGACACAAAGGAAATCGCCAATAACTCCACTCATTTCATTTCGCTTATCTATAGACCCGTTTATTTTTGCTTTCCTTTCTTTTTTCCTTCGATGATAGAGGAATGTGAATGGAGGAGCGTTCCCAGAGGAGGGCTTTTTGGCTGCATCATTTTGGTTTGTCGATCTGTTCGATTTCTAAGAATTAGGCGGCTCTTTTTCCTCATACTATTCTCCTCTTTCGTTCTTCTTCCTCTTACTTTTTTTCTTCTTTATCTTGATCATGATGATGAGGATGATGGTGGTGTTGATGATTATTATTAACACCATTATTATCATAATTATCAGTATTAGTATTAGCATTAAATATTGTTTATAATTACTATTGTTATTGCTGTTGTTATCATCATCATCATCTTCATGATCATCATCATCATTATCATTATCTTTATCATCGTCGTCATTATCGTCATCATCTTCATCATCATCATCATCATCGTCATCATCATATTCTTCGTCACCATCACCATCGTCATCCTCCTCCTCATCATCTTCATCACCATCATCATCATCACCATCATCCTCTTCATCACCATCATCATCACCATCATCTTCAACATCATCATTAACATCGTCAACTTCATCACCTTCGTCATTATCATCATCATTAATAATTTCTTTTTTATTACTATTACTTCTGCTGTAGTCTTTATCTATCATCACTGTTGTTAATATCGAGTTTATCACCATTATCAATATTATTACCATCATTATCTATATCACCATCATTATATCTACTGTTATTTCTATTATCACTATAATCATTGGTACTATTAATAACAAGAGAAAAATACATAATAAGCATAGATATCGACATCGATGCAAACACACACACACAC
>BOPN01007180.1:7500-10000 GCA_017312705.2 Penaeus japonicus | reverse complement strand
AATAGTATCAATAATGATAACAATGATAATGATAATAGTAATAATGTGAATAACAATAATGAAAATGATGATATTGATAGTAATAATGATAATATTAATGATAATGCTAATGATTATAATAATAATGATAATAACTACAATAATAACAATGACAGTGAACATGATAATAACAAAAATATTGATAAAGATTAGATATTGATGATAATGATAGTCCTATTGTTATTCAATTGTCATTATTACCTTTATGAAAAACGTATTCTTATAATAACGATGACAATGATGATAATAATAATTATGATAAAACAACATCAATAACGATGATTATCATTATCATTAATGTTGTCAATATCATCATCATTTTTGTTATGACTATGTTTATTATCATTACTCTGATTAATATCCTTATAATTATGGTTATCATTATTATCATCATTATCATTACTATCATAATGTAGTGAAACTTTGTCTCCTCTGCAGTGAAACCATTTTGATTTTCCCGTCAGTGTTGTAAGTTAGATCCGTCACTATACATGTCTACCAATTAACATTTTTGTTTACTTCTTCTAAATGCGTTTATATTTTTATATTACCACTTTAGCATTAACAGGATTATTTCCAATGGATGTCTTAATATTTCATGTTAAAACTCCTTATGATTATTTATGTATTTGATATTACATATTGCAAGGATGAGAGCAGATGATTATTTCACTGGAGGGATCCTTTCAACCAGCCATAAGAAAGTCAATCATTCTTTAACGTCCATAAGTATAAAGGTATTCATGATATCTGGGAGCCAAGCTTTTGACATTTCGCTTACAAAAAGGGCAACCATTTGATCTCATACACCGGCCGTCAAATAACTTTATTTTCGATGAAATTACTATTGACAGGATTTTTATTTTTCTATTGTAACCATTGTTCTTATCTTAATGTCTCTAATTACATATTCAATAACATTACCATTAGATGACAAAAAATAGTCTAGATGTTTCTCGCTTGAAATATTTTCAACGTCTCTTCAGAAGGAGGTTATCTCTATTAATTAATTTTAGTTATTAATTTTGTTATCTGCAATGCCTAAGATTAACAACGATCAATTTGCTATCTACCTCCAAATGTTCGCACATTTCAATCAAATATCTTAATGCATTACATGTAGGGGAAAATATAAGATATATCATCAGCATATGCAAATGCCATTGAACATACATAGCCCATATAACACCCTACTTTAGTGTTATTCAATCTACATTGCAATAAAATGAGCGTATTGCCTCTTCTCGTTCCACTCCTCAGATAGAGCACTCTTCTCCATCTCTGCTACTCATCTTCTTGCTCAATACATATCTAATAGGAGACGAACGATCAATCAATAGACGTTTCTCTATATATATAAGTAGTTCGATGTGTTCTAGATTTATAAATACTTTACTCGCATCAAGGAACAGAACGTAATTATTAAAACCACAGGAGCAGTAATACTGAATAGTTTCCATAACAATAAAAGAACAGAAGAGAGTGGAACAGTCTTTCTTTTGCACAATTCGTAACAGACTCCATGTCATTTCCTTCTTGATTAGATCTGTAAATATGTATTCGAAGAGTTTGCTAATTGCTGCATTGCACTTATCGATATTGCACGTTGAGAAGAAGAATCGCGGCAAGATTTATTCTTGTTTCTAATAATAGGTTTAAGATAAGGGCCGGACTAAATATTACATTTTCATTGTTATTATCATTATATTATTATGATTATTATAATTATTATTATCAATATCATCATCATTATTAAAACTATTATTATTATCATTATTATTATTATCATTATCTTTGTTATTATCATTATTGTTATTATCATTCCCATTATTATTATTATTATTATCATTATCATTATTAATGGTGATATTATTGTTATCACCAATATTACTGTAATCAATGTGGTAATAGTAATTGTAATAAAATTGATGATAATGATAATGAAGCTGATACTGATACTAATACTGACATTAACACTATGAATGATTATTACTATTGTTATAATTCCTTATCGTCAATATTGTTATTATCAATATCATTAGTACTATTCTTACTAGTATAATTACCATCCGCATTATTATTATTTTTTAAATTCTTATCATCATTGTCATTATTGTTATTATTATTATTATTATTATTATTATTATTATTGTTATTATTATATATTGTTATCGTTAATCATTGTTATATCATCATCATTGCTATCATCATCATTATCACAATTTACATTATTATAACTCTTGAAATTATCTTAACTAATGTTATCATTATCTGTATTAATATAACTATCACCAATGATAATATAGATTTAATGGCAACAACATCAAACATTACCATAGAAACTAAAATGATCATTACCATTGTAATGGTAATGATGAAAGTGGTAATAGTGATGATAATAATGATAATATAAAAGACGATAATAATAATGATAACAATAATGATAAAGATAACATTAATG
>BOPN01007179.1:27963-30463 GCA_017312705.2 Penaeus japonicus | reverse complement strand
TATGGTGAACAGTGTCGGTGAGAGGCAGCTTCCCTGTGGAACTCCACTCATGAGGGGAATTGCTTCGCCGACTGTGTTGCCGACGACTATTCTTGCGCTTCGACTTTCAACAAGAAGTCACACAGCAAGCCATCAAGGACGTCGGGAGGTTCAGCCTGGTGATCTTAAGTTTCAGGCCTGTGTGCCAAACTTTGTCGAAGGCTTTTGTACATCTCTCAGAACCACATTGACTTGGTTCCTTTCGCTTATGGCATTGGCGATTTCTTCATATATGATTGCAATGGCTGTTGATGTTCCTCTGCCTGGTCTGAGGCCATGTTGCCTGGGATTTTGAAGATCGTTAATCTCCAGGTGATTTCGCAATCTTATGTTCAATATCTTTTCAAAGACTTTGCCTGGGACTTCCAGCAGAGATATTGGTCTGTAATTCTCCACTTTTCTTGGATTTTTCCCGGCTTTTGGAATCATCCTGACTCTTGCTTCCTTGAAGTGGTCAGGGAAGTAGCCAGCAGTGAGAGAGGCATTATATATGTTTGCCAGTCTCAGCAACATCTTGTTTGGAAGATTATGCAGGATTGTTTTGTTGATCCTGCTTTTGCCTGGAGCAGTTCTAGTTCTTTTGACATCTGTGGGGTTGATCTTGGTCAGTAGTGGATCTGTGGGGTCCAGTCTAGTAAAGTCAGAAGCAGCTTCTGGATATAGGAGGTGGATGTGCCTTCCTATTTCCTCTATGATGGTCTCCTCGAAATCACTGTCAAAGTTTTCTTCTTCTTCTTCAGTAATTCGAAAACAATTTCTCCAGTAATTTCTGAACAGGATTTCTTGTTCTTCTTCTTCATGAATCTTCTGATCCTGTTCGTTGAGGAGGTAGCTACTTCTGTTTTCACTTCTTCCCATCAGTTTCTTTATTCCTGACCAGAAGGACTGTGGATCTTTTCGGTCCCATTCCACTTTTCTAACAAGTTCTTCCCACTTGCCATTTGCTGCTCTCCTCCACTGGTTTGAGAGTTCTCTTTGCAAGCTTCTGTATCTTGCTCTCAGGTCTTGTGTCCATCCATGAATCCCTGCATAGTGCTGCAGGTGATTCGACTGTATATTTAGCAGTCTTACTTCAGGTGTTAGCCTTGGATGGGGGATAGTCCTGTGGTTGCTCTTGGGTACATGATGAGCAAGTGCAGCTTCAACGTCGCTGTACCACTTTTGGACTTCCTCATCAATCTCTTCCAATGTTGCAGTCCTCAAGTTGGCTGCAGGCTTGGACTGGAGCTCATCCTTGAATCCTCCCCAATTAGCCATTCTAAAGTTGAATCTGTTACAGTTTAGGCTTTTCAGGATTGGGTTGGATGATATCTTGAGGATGATGGGTAGGTGGTCACTGGTGCTTGCAGGGCCCGGTTCCATGATCACGTTGTGGTGGGCTTGGTTATTGCACAGTGCAATATCTGGTTTGGTTGCTGTGTTCCCTGTGATGAAAGTAGGGAAGTCTGGTCCCATGTGGATTAGATCTCCATCAGCAACCATTCTAGCAATAGCATTGCCAACCTGGTTGCCTGCTCTATTGTTTAGCATTGGATGGTTGGCATTGAGGTCTCCCACTATGTATGTGGGTAATCTTCGTCGAAGCAGACTGTATAAGTCTTGCAGTGGAACAATTGCCCTTCTTGGAGGCAGATACATTGTAGCCACTACTATTGGACCTCTGCTGGTCTCTATCTCCATTGCCAGCATTTCATCAAAGTCGTCGAGAATCTTATGTTTGATTTCTCTTCTGACTGCTATTGCTATGCCATCACTTGCTTCTCCAGTCCTGTTCCTCTGATAACATAAGTAGGGGAACAGTTTCAGCCTGTCTGTGTCCTTCAAACCATGACTGTTTATCAGGACTATATCTGCATTTAGGGCTCTATACATGCCCGACAGTTCGTTCCTACGAACCATAGTCCACTTGAGGACGTTCTGCTGAACTACTGTGATGGTGTGATTCACTTGGATTTGGCTGCAGGTCCATCTTCATGCCTCTCTTGGGACTCATCATAGCCATTCCTCCTCTTCCTGTAGGTCTCAGGGTCGAGGTAGGTGATAGCCACACCAACGAGATTTAGGGAGGCTGCCCTAATTCTCCTATCGATGATACTGGAACATTCATCAGATTTCAGCCTCTGATTATTGTAGGAGTATTTCATCCTGCCATTCTTGATGTATTCTGCAACATCATCATCATCAATATTGCCGTTTGTAATGTTTTTCTCGGCTTCCAGAGCCAGCCCTGAGTGCCTGCCTTAAATCGCTTGGAAGGCGGAGCTTCGAACCTTGGCATTATCCCCGTTGGCCAATCACAGTCCAGTCGATCCATACTTCGTCGGATGAGCGAAGTTATGCGTGCCCTCAACGTGACCTCAAATTACCCTATCTGGTATCTCGTCTCAAACTCCTCAGAATAGGATTTTCTTAGACTCAGCCCAGATCTAGCTCAGACTTCAAACCGAGAAGTCATATCATC
>BOPN01007179.1:20463-22963 GCA_017312705.2 Penaeus japonicus | reverse complement strand
TGCTCGTTTGGAAAGGTCTTGAGCCAGAAGTCACTGGACTGTCGTCCATAGGATACACATCCAGCATGATGTTGAAGGGTCTTGACTTCGAAGTACCGCGGTCATATGTGTTCTGAACAGGCGGGATGATTGACATACCGCTGCCACCGCCAGAATTGAAATTATTGCCCCCGTTATTGAAGTTTCCGCCACCATTATTGAAGTTACTGCTGCCGCCGTTATTGAAATCATTACCACCGTTGCTGAACCTATTGCCACCGTTGTTGAAATTACCCCCATTCTGAAAGTTATTGCCACCGTTGTTGAAATTACCCCCATTTTGAAAGTTATTGCCACCGTTGTTGAAACGATTGCTCCCTCTGTTGAAGCCTGGAATCCCGCCGCCGCCACTCACGGGAACGCCATTTCCTCCTCCACCGAAGTTGTTTACACCGCCATTGTTAAAACTGCTCTCCCCCCCACTGTTGAAGTTATAGTTATTATTGTTGAAGTTGTCTCCACCTGTCTGCTGGGTGTTCCCGAAGCCTACATCACTTTGGCTTTGGATGTTGATGTTGCCCAGGGTGTCGCCAAAGGGATTGTCGCCAATGACATGGTCTTGGCTACCGATGGTGAAGCCACTGTTGGGCTTGAAGCTGTTGTGGCCAATGATGTGGTCTTGGCTTCCCAGGGAGAACCCCGGGGGAAGTCGCACGTCCTTGCTCTCATCTCGCCTTTGGTCCTTGTCTCTCATGTACCTGATGATGTCCTGGATGCTGCCGGAGTCACGCGGGTACTGGAAATCCCTGGGCGGTCGGTGGGGCGGCGCTGGCCGGGGCTGCCTACGGCGCACGATGGGCATCCCTGGGGGAGGGGGTATGGGGGGCAGGAGTGGGCGTCGGTAGTGGGGGCGCGGCGGTCGTGGTTTAGGGAGCGGGCCAGACATGCGGGATCTGGGAAGCAGTCGCGGGCGTACGCGACGGGCGGGTGGTAAGGGTGGTGGTGGTCCAAGCGGGCGCCCCGGTCCTCGCGGGGCTATCATCGGGGGCGGTCTTGCCGGCGCCTGCGGGAGGTTGCCGGGCGACACTCGAGGACCGATGCCTCCCGCAGGCAGCGGCACACCCGTGCGACCGGAGCTGGTATCTGGCGAATGGGGTCTGCCATTGGGCCGGTTCATTATGTCGGACAGAGAGTTCCAGATATCCTGCCCAGTGTGTCCAGAGGTTTGTGTGTTCCCCGAGTTCATGTTTCTGTTTGCCCCATTTCCATTGTTCATATTTCTATTTGCTGTAATGCCACTGTTCACATTGTTCATACTATGCGTGTTACTCATCCCACTATTTACATTGTTCATTCTATTCAGGCTGTTCATCCCCTGATTCATACTTGGCAAATTGTTCACTCCTTGATTCGCGTTATACATGTTTCCTTCAGCACTGTAAAAATCACTGTTAGTAAATCTATTGTGCATATTATTCGTGCCACCATTTATATTCATTACGTCATTTCTGTTATTGGCTCCTGTGTGCAGTGGAGGGCTCCTGAGGTTGGGACTGTGGCTGCCCAGGGGCATCCTCGGGGGCGGAGGAAGGCCGGCGGGAGCAAGGGGGAAGCGGGACGTCTTGCGCCCTCCTAACAGCGGCGGTTCCGCGGGCGCGTTCAGCGGCGGCGGCGGCCTGCGAGGAGGATGCTGGCGGAAGGGCGGCCGGGGAAGCCGCCTTCCGGGATGAAGAGGCGGAGGAGGCCGTCCATTCTGGACCGAGAACTGAGGGCCCATCCCCCCCATGCCAGGGGCACCTCCCCCTGGCATGATCATCACGGGAACAAACACTGGGTTGGAGTTTGATGGTCTCCTCTCCTCGTCGTCTTCTGTGTCTTCATAATCCTCTTCTTCTTCATTATTAAGTGGCACAGGAATGTATGCCACGTAGGAGCGCCCTTCAGGGTCCGAAGGAAGTGTTCCATTAGAGTCGGAAGTAGCGTCCGGATACTCGACATGAGTGTCCTCATACCCAGTGCCATCATCCTCGACGTAGTGCAGGAGCTCTCCTTCTGCCTTGGCGATCGCAACATCGCTTCCCCCGACGGGGGCGCCGCCGGCCGCGTGGCCGAAGCCTTCGATAGTGAGGCTCCGCACGGGGAAGCCTGGCCCTCCCCCCTCGCCGGGGTCTCTCTCCGCCATAGGGTTGGGGGGCGTCGGCTCCGTGAAGTTCCCGTGCCGCTCAACCAAGTCGTCCGTCTCCAAGTCGAAGCTGAACAAGTCAAGGGGGGATTTCTCGCCCATGATGGTGGTGATGATCACGTAAAACTGGAAAGGTAAAGGAATGCGGCGTGAACACGGAAACTGTTGTTGGAGTTTCAAAATTAATCACACACACATATACATACCATACACACGCACACACACACACACACACACACACACACACACACACACATACCATAAACACACACATACGCACATGCCATACACACGCACATACTCACACACTCACTCACTCACATACACACACAGATATAT
>BOPN01007178.1:32500-40000 GCA_017312705.2 Penaeus japonicus | reverse complement strand
ATCTCCTCTTTTTCCTTCTTCTCCATTTTTCCCACTCTCTCTTTCCTCCTATCCTTCCCCTTCCCCTTCTCCTCCATTTTCCCAGTCCCTTCTCCTCCTAATATTTTTTTTCCTCGTCTCCCCTTTCCCTTCTATCTTTTTCTTCCTTCTACCCTTTTTTTCTCTCCACCTCTCTTTCTCTACTCTTTTTTCTTCTCTCTTTCTTCACCCCCCCCCTTCTTCTCTCACTCTTCTTCTTCTTCCCTCTCCCTCAACTTGTTCCTTCTCCCCTCTTCCTCTTTCCTTTCTCTTCCTCTCTCTCCTCTTCTTCCTTCTCCCACTCCTCCTCTCCTCATACTCGCCCTCTCCTACTTTTCTTCTTCACAGCCCTTCTCATTCCTTCTTTCCCTCCCCCTCTCCTCCCTTCCCCACACCCCCTTTCGCCCTCTCGTCCTCTCTTCTTTTTTTTCTGCTCCCCTCTCCCCCCTGCCCCTCTTCTTTTTTCTCTCCCTTCTCCCCCCTGCCCCTCTTCTTCTCTCTCTCCCCTCTCCTCCTCCCCCACTCCCTCTCCCTATGACATCACAACGAGATAGAAATCCGAGAGAGTAAACAAGAACAGCGGTGACAGACAGATGAATCCGAGGTCTTATGCGAACCCTATTGTTTACGTTCCTGTATGTCTATGGCGGATGTAGTTTGAGCATGCGAGCCTCTTTTTGTTTCTTTCTTGCGTTGTCTTGGCGATGTTTGAAGTGCCAAAAATGGTGAGGCAGATGGGATAAGGAGATGAAAGGAGGGAAGGGGGTGGAGGGGGATAGAGGAGGGAAGAAGGGAATGGGGAGGCTTTTTTATGGATGTGATAGAAGGGAGGAAGGGAGGGGGGAACAGGAACGAAAGAAGCGTGAGGTTATTGGTGGAATGGAGCAATAGATTGGGTTGTGAGAGAATTAAAAAAGAGAGAGAATAGAAGAGAAATGGAAGATTAGATAAACAAAAGGAGGGAGAGATGAGAGAGAGAGAGAGAGATACACAATGGATACACATGGACATGTATAGGATCTACGCCTAGATGACTTGCAAAGCATTTCAGGGTAAATTTTGTGACACACACAAACGGAAAGAGAGAGAGAGAGCGAGAAAGAGAGAGAGAGAAAGAAAGAGAGAGAGAGAGAGAGAGAGAGAGAGAGAGAGAGAGAGAGAGAGAGAGAGAGAGAGAGAGAGAGAGAGAGAGAGAGAGAGAGAGAGAGAGAGAGAGAGAGAGAGAGGCAGGAAGACAGAGACAAACAGACAAAAAGATTGCAACGTCTTGGCAGAAATCACAAGGACGCTTCCACGTTCTGTTTTGTATGATTGCCATATCGCCTGCAATTTTGTGATAAAAGGAATATGCCCAAAAAAGTTTATATAAAGGAGAGAGACAGAGAGAGAGAGGGGGGGAGAGAGAGAGGAAGGGAGAGAAGGAGGGGAAGGGGGAAGATAAGAGAATGGATGGAAAATACTGATGGAATAAAACAGAGGAAAGCAGGGTGGGAAGAGGAGAGAGAGAAGAGGAAGGAGGTAAGGTGAGGGGGGAAGGGAGAGGGAGAATGAGAGGAAGCGAGGTAGAAAACAGAGAGAGAAAGAGAGAGAGAGAAAAAAAGAGAGAGAAGGAGAGAGAAGGAGAGAGAGAGAGAGAGAGAGAGAGAGAGAGAGAGAGAGAGAGAGAGAGAGAGAGAGATGAGAGCAGAAAGACAGAGAGAGAAAAAGAAAAGAAAACAGAGAGGAGAAAAAAAAAAACTAAAGAGAAAGAAAAAAGAAGAGATGTGAATAAACAAAAGGAAAACAAGGTAGGAGAGAAACCGGAGACAGAAAAGTGAGAGAGAGAAAGAAAGGAAAGAAATATAATACAATGGACATAGACTACTTGACTGGACAGATATATTAATACACCATTAATAGACATGCGAAGCTATATACTCTGTGTGTATCTGCTCCAGGGATATAAAAAAAACATTAAATTGTTGTTATATGAGAGAGAGAGAGAGAGAGAGAGAGAGAGAGAGAGAGAGAGAGAGAGAGAGAGAGAGAGAGAGAGAGAGAGAGAGAGAGAGAGAGAGAGAGAGAGAAATAAAAAGATTGGGAAGCAAATGAGAGAGAACAGGTAGTAGACTATATACACAGACATTGAAACAGGAAAGAAGTAAAGAGAGACAAGTAAAGAAGAATAAGAAAAAGAAAGAAAGATAGAAAAAAAAGCCAAGACATGATTACTTCGAGCAGGAGACACTTCGTCAGGCGTGCCACACTCCCCGCAGGGATACAAGCAGGGCTGCCAATCCCACGGTACCGGAGCACTCGAGATCATTATTAATAGTTTGAAATAATTTAATATACAGACAGGATGGGGTATAAGGGGGGGGGGGGGTGGAATGGACCCCGCCCCGTGCCTCACCAGGAGATCCTTAAGCAGCTGAAAGATAAGACAAAGATAGGATATTATTGTCACAAGAAAGGACTTTTAAGATGGGTGTTTAAGATGACCGAGGATATATGCTGTCATTTTTTATCCATTTCTTGTTATCGGTGATTCTAAAAGACACTGAATCTCATCTGCTGATCTTATGTCGAAATGCTATTGACTTGGAGGTAATATTTGCAACTGTGTTTATGTTATTTTACTGCCATTTTCTTTCTTTTTTTATATTTGTCTTGCGGTCTCTCATTTATAAATCTAGTTTTTATTCTCGTTTTCTGTTTATTAGGTCACAAACTTCTTTGCGTGCTTAGAATTCTATTAGGAAATATATGATATTGTTAGCGTCGTACAGAGCGACGGGTAACGTGAGTAACATTGATTTAAAAGGAGTTTAATTTAATAATAAAAAGAAAATTACGGTACTGTTTTTCCTATCAACCCCCTTTCTTTGTTTCCTTTTTTTATTTCTTTCATTCTCCCCGTCTTCTTTGTGTCCTACTTTGCACTTTCTTCTCTTTTTAAAATAAATATAACCTTCTTTGTTGTATTTTACTTACCCATGGAAACCATACCATACACCCGCTAAAACCATACATAACTTTACTTGGGGTTTTGGATAAAAAGGTGTTAAACCACACCATTATTACCATACTTTATGGTGATGTCTTTTGCTCTCCATCCCCCCCCCCCCTCCTTCACTCCCTCCTCATCATGTTCTCTCTAAAGCAATTCTGTTCTTTCTCTTTTTTTCTCTACTTTTTTTTCGCAACCTTGACTCTCACCATGCTAATCAAAGGTAATACCTGTCTTTTCTAGTCTCTCCCTCTCTCTCTCTCCCACGCCCTCTTCCTTCCCCTAATCTCTTTTTCTCATTACTATCTTACCTCTCCCATGCTTTCATTCTTACACACACACACACACACACACACACACACACACACACACACATATATATATATATATATATTCTCCCTCCACCGCCCACCCCTTCCCATCTCCCATCCCACCTCCCCATCCCACCTCCCTATCCCATCCCACCCCACCCACCCCCACCCCCACTAGCCTTTACCCTCTCTTACCGCACGTATAGAAAATAATCCCTGAGTACCGAGCTTCATTTCACTGTCATTCACTCGCGCTGCTTCGCCTGCTAACTGCATGTAAGTGTAAAGATCCTTTGTGTGTCCATGGGTTCATGCATGGAAACCTATTATTGACAGCTGGATGCATCACGGATACAACTTTATCAAGAGAGTTCGAGACAGCCGAGTCGAGACGAGCATGTGCTTCGGAGACTCGACAAGGATCTCGAAACACGAACTCGAACTTTGCTCGAGAAGTCGCGGAGGAATACACTGCCAACCGGGGAGGGGTGGGGGGGGCGGAATCGATCCTTTTTTTGTGGTTTTATTATTATTGTTGTTATTGTTATGATTGGTATTGTTGTAGCTTTTATGATCCCTATCTTTATTATTAGTATTATTCATAACGTTATCATAATTATCCTATTTGTTATCATTACTATTATTATTACAATAATCATTGCTATTATCATTATTATCAGTATTATTATTAAAACTATCATGGTTATTATTGTTCTTAGTGTTATCATTAACATCCTTATCATCATTATTTCATTAGCATTAGCATTGTTATCATCATTAAATAATTATTTTCCAGTTATTTTCCTCTTCTTCCACGTTTTGCTTTGTCAGACTATATCTTACGTATTTAAGATCCTTCCGTGTGTTTCCTTTGCTTTGTCTTCGTCGGTCTGTCGTAGTTTTCCCTTTCCATAATTTCTTTTAATTTAATTTTCTGAATTACAGTTTCTTAATCTCAAACCTACCTCCTCCTTCATCTCTTTCTACATATTCTTTCCTTTTTTTCTTTCTATTTACACATTTTTTTTTTCTTCTTCTGAAAGGACATCCTCCCATTAATTATCTATCCTCCGCTCTCTCGCTCCTTATCTCACCTCGAGCCAGAGACACCGGCGGGACTGGATTCCTCTTCCGTCTTGTTAGGCAAGAGAGAGACACCTTCTGCCTGGTTCCTCTGGCCGGACCACCTGCGTAAGGATTGTTGTTCTCGTTCCTCGAAGGCCACGTGCGCGCCCTCCTTCGGCAGGAGTGAGGCTCGGAATGTCTTCATCTTCATTGGCGGGTGTTAAGTGTGTAGCGTGGGGGTCGCTCTCTGAGTGTGTGGGATTTTTCTGTGTCTGTGTCTTTCTTTGGCGACTGGTTTCTGACTGTTTCTGTTTTTTTTTTTTTTTTTTTTTTTTTTTTTTTTTTTTTTTTTTATCTGTTTTTTTTTTTCTTTCTTCTTTCTTCATTTTGTTATTTGGTTATCTTTTATTTATTTATTTTTCTTCTCTCGCTTTCTACCTCTCTCTCTTTCTTTTTCCTCTCTTCCCTCTCTACATATCCATCTTTCTCTCTCTCTGCGTGTCTCTCTCTCTCTCTCTCTCTCTCTCTCTCTCTCTCTCTCTCTCTCTCTCTCTGTATATATATATATATATATATATATATATATATATATATATATATATATATATATATATATATACATATATATATATATATACATATATATATGAATATGTATATATATATTTATATATATATACATATATATATATATATACATATATATACATATATACACATATATCCTTCTATCTATCTTTCTGTCTATCCATCTATCTCCCTCTCACCTTATATAGATAGATATATAGACATATAGTTAAGCGTGTATCCATGCAGTACATGTATCATTTTTCAGCAGCAGGCACACCATCACTCTCTTCTTATAGTGACAAGTGAAAGAAACACCACAACCACCAAGTAATGCTATCTTCTTCTTGTTTTGACTTCATAAGAAATGAGTTTGTCAGTGTATTCTCTTAAGAAAATTTCCGTAGGTTTATTTTCATTTTTTTTGTCTTATCGTTATGTTTGTTATCTTCATTATTATTAGTTTTGTTATCATCGTAATTGTTGTTGTTATTATTGTTATTATTATTTTCATTATTATTATCATAATTGTATGCATTGTTATTATCGTCGTTATTAGAGAGACAGAGACAGAGAAAAAGAGAGAGAGAGGGAGAGGACGTGGAAGAATGAAGACAATAGAAGAGAGGTAGTGGAAGGGAGAAAAAGGGAGAAATATGGGAGAGCAGATACAAAAAAAAGAAGAAAAAAGTGAAGAAAACAAAATCTAAAATAAACAAAACAAAACAAAATCAAATACAAATCCAGAAAAAAACAAGATAAAGACCAGAAAAAAAATCGAAGACAAAAAATCTTTATATAGTTAAAAAAAAAAAAAAAAAAAAAAAAATGACCAGAACACATTTCCACCAAATTTCCGCCGAGTCATCCCATGCCAGCCAGCCAACCAGCCAACCTCGCCCGGCCCTGCCAACACCGCATAATATATCCTAACACAACACACGCCCGTGCCACGATCTCACTCCCGTTTCTCCCGTGCTGGTCCCTAGGCGAGAGGTTAAGGGTGTCAAGGATAGCTTCCTCCTTCCCCCCCCCCCCCCCCCCCCCCGTCCTCTGAATTCCCCCTCTCCTTTCCTCCATCTCTCATCCTCTCCCCTTCCTTGCTCTTTTCCTCCGTCTCTCACCCTCTCCTCTTCCTCTCTCCTTTCCTCCGTCTCTCACCCTCTCCCCTTCCTCTCTCCTTTCCTCCGTCTCTCACCCTCTCCCCTTCCTCTCTCCTTTCCTCCGTCTCTCACCCTCTCCTCTTCCTCTCTCCTCTCCTCTGCCTCTCAACCTCTCCTCTTTCTCCTTTCCTACGTTTCTCACCCTCTCCCCTTCCTCTCTCCTTTCCTCCGTTTCTCATCATCTCTCCTTTCCTTGATCTCTCACCCTCTCCCCTTCCTCTCTCCTTTCCTTCGTCTCTCACCCTCTCCCCTTCCTCTCTCCTTTCATCCGTCTCTCATCATCTCTCCTTTCCTCCGTCTCTCATCATCTCCCCTTCCTCTCTCCCTTTCTCCGTCTCTCACCCTCTAACCTTTCCTCTGCCTCTCAACCTCTCCCCTTCCTCTCTCCTTTACTCCTTCTCTGCTTCCCCCTACCCCTACTCCCCCTGCCTCATTTCCTCCTTCTCTCCCTTTTCCCCCTTCTCTCCCTCCTCCCCCTCCACCCTTATCTCCCCTTCCCCTTCCTCCATCTCTTTCTTCCTCTCCCCTCCCTCTCCATCCCTCCCTAAACCTCCCTCCCTCCCTTCCCCTTCCCCCACCTCTCTTCCTCCCTTCCCCTTCCCCCACCTCTCTTCCTCCCTTCCCCTTCCCTCATCTCTCTTCCTCCCTTCACCTTCCCCCACCTCTCTTTCTCCCTTCCCCTTTCCCCCACCTCTCTTCCCCCCTTCCCCCCTTCCCCCTCCCGCTCCCTTCCCCCCAACCTGGAAAGATAATTCACAGACCGACGAGGGTTTCAGCCACGCCTAAAAGGATAACTTGGTGTATCCTTCTGGCATTGTTTATTTGTTGCAAGAGAAAATAAATCAACAGACTAGAATGGAATTATAGTATTGGATGTTTATCATGATTGTTATTATCATTATCATGGTCATTACGAATGTTGCGATGGATATTGTTATTATTTTCATTGTTAATAATTTTCCTTGTTATTATTACCATTATAATCATTGTTATTATCAATACTACGATTATTATCACTAGTGAGAGTGATATTATCTTTGTTATTAATATCATTATTATAATTTTAATCATCATTATTACCACCATCTTTTTCTACATCATTTATACTATCATCATTACTGTTACCATTTTTACGAATATTATTATGATCATATTACTATTATCATTTAATATCACTATCATGAACAGTATCATAATCCTTATCATCATAACAATCATCATCATCACCATTACTATCATCACCTTACTATCTTCATTAAAACTTTAACATTTTTTCAAACGCTGCACCTCCCCTGCTATACTGTTCCTGACTTACCTTATGACCTATGAGTTTACGTAAGTCACTCCTGAAAATAAGGATTGTGGCGAATCTTGTCAAGTTTGTTTG
>BOPN01007178.1:20000-27500 GCA_017312705.2 Penaeus japonicus | reverse complement strand
ATTTGTCTATCCCTTTTATCTCCCCTTTGATGTTAATTGACCAGCCTATCACCCTCTCCATTTCTCCTTCCATTCTCTCTATCTCCCGATCGGCCGACCTTTCCATCCTTCCGTCCAGCGCATCCATCAAGCGGCAACTTACACCCATTGGACGAAAGCCAGTCCATCCTTCTACGTCAGCCTCCTTCCCTTGGAATTGCTCCATCTACATCGCCATCTGTATCTGGGTTTATCTCTCTTCTGTCTGTCCTGTCTCTCTCTTTCTCTCTCTCTCTTTCTTTTCTCGTTCTTTCTCTCTTTCTCTTTCTCTCTCTCGTTCTTTATCTCTCTCTCTTTGTCTCTGTCTCTCTTTCTTTTTCTCTCTCTGTCTCTCTCTGTCTCTATCTCTCTCTTTCTCTATCCGTCTCTCTTTCTTTTCTCGTTCTTTCTTTCTTTCTTTTCTCGTTCGCTATCTCTGTCTCGCTGTCTCTGTCTCTCTCTCTCTCTCTCTCTCTCTCTCTCTCTCTCTCTCTCTCTCTCTCTCTCTCTCTCTCTCTCTCTCTCTCTCTCTCTCTCTCTCTCTCTCTCTCTCTCTCTGTGTGTGTGTCTTTCATTCTCTCTCTATTTCTTCTCATTCGTTTTCTGTTGTTGTTTTTTTTCGTTTTTTTCTTCTTTTGCTTTTCTGCATTTGTTTGTTGTCCTTCTTTCTTTTTCTTTATTTCTTCCTATCTTCCTCTTCCACTCTCTCTTCCCTTTTCCTCCTCTTTTTTTCACTTTCTCTCTCTTTCTAACTCTCTTTCTCTGTCTCTTTCTCTCTTCTCTTCCTTCTCTCTCTCCTCCCTCCCCCTCGCTCTTTCTATCTTCAATCTTCCTTTCTCCTCCTCTCTCTTACTCACCCTCTCCTTTCTCTCTCTCTCTCTCTCTCTCTCTCTCTTATCTTTCTCTTCCTATTCCTCTTTTCCTCTCTCTTCCTCTTCCCTTTTTTCCCTCCTTCGCATTCAACCCGTGCCGAAGGCCACGGACACCTGGTCAACTGACCTTGAGAGGAACTTTGGGGATTCCCCTCCACCGCCCCCCCTCGCACCCTCCCCCCAATGTCCTCTTGGGATACTCAATAGCACCCCCCCTCCCTCCCGCCCCCCCTCCCCTCCCCCATCCCAATATCCCTCTTACCCTCCGCCCCCCTCGTCTATCCTCCCTCCCCCCCATACCCCACCCCTCAGCCCCTCCCTAGCTTCGTGCTCCAATTGTCCTTGCAAGGGCTTTTGGGTTGCACCTGTTTTGATATTGTTTGCAATGCATGGTTGCTTGGTTGCTTGGTTGTTTGGCGAAGGGGTTGCAAAGTGTGCTCTTTTCCCCTTCTCTCTTTTTTTTCCTTTTTTTTTCGAAGTATTTGCTCGCTTGAGGCATAGGAAAAAGGGTGCGTCACGGTAGGTTATGGTAGGATATGGAAGGATATGGTAGGTTATGGTATGGTAGGTTATGGTAGGTTATGGTAGGGTATGGTATGGTAGGATATGGTAGGTTATGGTATGGTAGGTTATGGTAGGATATGGTAGCTTATGGTATGGTAGGTTATGGTAGGATATTGTAGATCATGGTACGATATCTGTAGGGTGGGGGTGGGGGTAGGGGTAGAGGGTAAAGGGGGGGGGGTGCAGGGTAGGAGTGACAGGAGTGGAAGGGATGGGAGAGGGAGGGGCGGTAGGGAGGGAGGGAGAACAGGGGTGTGCCGATGCTTCTTTTGGGTTTTACTTCTACTATCGTTTCAAGGTCGAATTTTAGGGCAGGGTCGAGTGGGCGAGACAGACAGAGAGAGAGAGAGAGTGGGCGAGAGAGAGAGAGAGAGAGAGAGAGAGAGAGAGAGAGAGAGAGAGAGAGAGAGAGAGAGAGAGAGAGAGAGAGAGAGAGAGAGAGAGAGAGAGAGAGAGAGAGAGAGAGAGAGAGAGAGAGAGAGAGAGAGAGAGACAGAGAGAGAGCGAGAGAGAGAGAGAGAGAGAGAGAGAGAGAGAGAGAGAGAGAGAGAGAGAGAGAGAGAGAGAGAGAGAGAGAGAGAGAGAGAGAGAGACAGAGAGAGAGAGCGAGAGAGAGAGAGAGAGAGAGAGAGAGAGAGAGAGAGAGAGAGAGAGAGAGAGAGAGAGAGAGAGAGAGAGAGAGAGAGAGAGAGAGAGAGAGAGAGAGAGAGAGAGAGAGAGAGAGCGAGAGAGAGAGAGAGAGAGAGAGAGAGAGAGAGAGAGAGAGAGAGAGAGAGAGAGAGAGAGAGAGAGAGAGAGAGAGACAGACAGAGAGGCGAGAGGCGAGAGAGAGAGAGAGAGAGAGAGAGAGAGAGAGAGAGAGAGAGAGAGAGAGAGAGAGAGAGAGGGAGCGAGAGAGAGAGAGAGAGAGAGAGAGAGAGAGAGAGAGAGAGAGAGAGAGAGAGAGAGAGAGAGAGAGAGAGAGAGAGAGAGAGAGAGAGAGAGAGAGAGAGAGAGAGAGAGAGAGAGAGACGCAACGCTTTAAGGAAGATAGGGCAGAGGAAGAGGAGGAGGAAGAAGAGGAAGAGGTGGAGGAAGACAAGGAGGAGGAGGAGGAGGAGAAGAAGAAAAAGACGAAGGAGGAGGAGATGGAGGGCTTAGAATAAAGATAGAGATAGATTGAAATGAACAGCTTTGAATGAAGAAAAAGAGAAGAAAGGATAATTAGTAAGAAGAGAGCGTAGGAGGAAGAAAAGAGGAGAAATGTATATGGAAGAGGAGGAGGAGAAAAAAAGGAAGCGAGAGAACTAACGATAATCAAAATTAGATAGATGTAGACGGAAGAGGAAGAGAAAAAAAGGAGAACAAAAAGAAAAAGGAAAAGAGGGACAACATAGATTAAAGAAAAAAGGAAAAAAAAAGAGGAATTAAAAAAAGGAGGAAGAGTAGAACAAAAGTAAGAAGAGGGAGACTAAAACATGAGTAAAGAGGATAGAGAAAAGGACGAAGATGATGAAATTCCAAAAATGTAAAAAAAAAAAAAAAAAAAAAAAGCATAAATAAAGAACATAAATAAAAACAAAGGAAGACGATTATGCAAGAGACCCATCCGCCCAAAGACAGCCAAAGGGGACGAGTATAAAGTTGATATCGCTCGGATGCAGTTGACAATAGGAAAAAGGAACAACGCCTTGACATTGCACGAAACTGGTCCAAAAGATCTTCCTCCTCCTCCTCCTCCTCCTCCTCCTCCTCCTCTTCCCCCACCCCTTCTCTCCCCCTCCTCCCTCATCCCCTCCCCGTTATCCCTTCCCCCTATCCCCCCACCCCCTTTTACCCCCACTTGTCTTGTGTCGTCAAACAGCAACTTCTTTTCCCCCATTTTTTTCTATTTGATTCTGTATTCTGTTTTCTTTTTTTGTATTTCTCTCTCTCTATCTCTCTCTCTTTCTGACTCTCTCTCTCTATCTCTCTCTCTTTCTGACTCTCTCTCTCTCTTACTCTTTCTCTCTTTATCTCTCTACTTCTTCTCTCTCTCTATCTCTTTCTCTCTTTATCTCTCTACTTCTTCTGTCTCTCTCTCTCTCTCTCTCTCTCTCTCTCTCTCTCTCTCTCTCTCTCTCTCTCTCTCTCTCTCTCTCTCTCTCTCTCTCTCTCTCTGCTACCTCTTCCTTCGGAGGTGATCTAATTATTCTCAAGGACGCCTCGTATTGGGAGTGGGGTGTGTGTGTGGAGGAGAGGGGTGGGGGGGTCAGGGGGCGGGACCCACGGAATTCATATATTCGAATTAGAAGCAAAACAACAGGACAAACACACACACTATATGTTTATATACATACACATACGCACACATATATATGTATCTCTCTCTCTCTCTCTGTATCTATCTATCTATCTATCTATCTATCTATCTATCTATCTATCTATCTATCTATCTATCTATCTATCTATCTATCTATCTATCTATCTATCTATCTATCTATCTATCTATCTATATATATATATATATATATATATATATATATATATATATATATATATTGATATGTATGGACAGATAGATAAACAGAGGAGTATGGATAGGGGAAGAGTTCTTGTCTTTTTTTTCTTTTCCTTCGTTTATCTGATTCTTTCTTTCCTCTATTTCTTGGTGACTATTTTGTCTTAGATTTACTTCCTAAGTCTATTCTTGCGTTTACTTCGTATATATGATTAATATATTTTCAAAATGAGTAGTCTTTTTTTATTATTATCACTGATTTAGTTGTTCCTATCATCATTTCTGCTTTTTGTTATTATCTTTATCATAATTATCATTAATACTATCATTGCCATTGTTATTGTTGCTATTTCATTATCATTGTTATTGCTTTCATCATTATTGTTATTACTATTACTTTCATCATCATTGTTATTATCATTATTGTTATCAGTATTATCATCATTATCATAATTCTTATCATAATCATTAGAATCAACATCACCATCATCATCTTTACTATTACGATTATTGCTCCCTTTGTCCTCATTACCAACACCCCATCATCATCACTATCATCATCATCACCACCATACTTCAGTTTCAACAAGCAGAATCATATGACGTTATGTAACCCGATTGCATAAAAGAAAGGCGAAAGTCAATAAAAAGATAAAGCTTTTGTTCAAGGATCTAATTATGAGTGACGTTTATTGTCCAAGCTTTTACGAACTATAGAATTTGATAAATTTAAATACGGAGGGATTTTTTTTCCCTTTTTTTTGAAGGGGAGGGGGGGTAGGAGGGTTAGGGAGAGGTAAGGGGTAGGTATATAGTGAGGGAGGGGAGGAGATGGGAGAAGAGAGGGAAGGAGGGGAGGGGGGAAGAGAGGGGGGAGGGGAGGAAGGGGTGTGGGAGAAGTGAGGGAGAGTGGGGTCGGGGGAAGAGAGGGAGGGAGGGTAGGGATGGGGGAAGAGAGGGAGAGGAGAGGAAGGGAGGGAGGGGATGGGAGAAGAGAGGGAGGGTGGGGATGGGGGAAGGGAGAGAGGGGAGGGTGGAGATGGGGGAAAGGAGGGAAGGAGGAAGGGAGGAATCAAGGGAGGGGAGGAGGAGGGAGGAATCGAAAAAGGGAGTCATATGACATAAGGGGGATTAGCGGTCGCTGGTTGATTTAGTGTCAAAAGGGAAAATAAAAAGAGAATAGGGAATAAGATTTATAATAGTAATGATCATCATAACAGTAATATCGATCACAATAATACGTATGATAATAACTATCATAGATATCATCACTATTATCATATCATAATGATTGTCATAATGATTATATATTGATGATGGTAAGTAGGGCAATAATGATAATGGTGACAGTAATTACTATAACAATAATAAAATCATGCTATCACTACTCCTTATAGTATTATCATAAACAAGAATAACAACAAACAATAAAGGTAACCCAAATATCACCAGGATTATTATTACCTTTTATCCCGTTACTGCACCGAAGACCACCCCGACCTCTCGCATCCAAACCTTTTACCAATAACCCACTTCTTCTACTTCTTCTTCTTCTCCTTCGTCTTCGTTTTCTTCTTCGTTTTCTTCGTCTTCGTTTTCTTCTTCTTCGTCTTCTTCCTCTTCTTCTTCTTCTTCTTCTTCTTCTTTTTCGTCTTCTTCGTTTTCTTCGTCTTCGTTTTCTTCGTCTTCTTCTTCTTCGTCGTCTTCTTCTTCTTCTTCTTCTTCTTTTTCGTCTTCTTCGTTTTCTTCGTCCTCTTCTTCTTCGTCTTCTTCTTCTTCTTCTTTTTCGTCTTCTGCGTTTTCTTCGTTTTCGTTTTCTTCGTCTTCTTCTTCTTCGTCTTCTTCTTCTTCTTCTTCTTCTTCTTCTTCTTCTTCTTCTTCGTTTTCTTCGTCTTCTTCCCCAATGCCAAAAGCCCCAAGACACCTCCGGAGGCTAAAGGTATTCTTCTTCCGAGACTACATATCGTCTTCTTCACATTTACGGCAAAACCGGAGACATCCGCTGATCGTCACAGGAGAATCGGGTGCACTCTGACCTTTTTCTTCCAGCCGACCTTGGATGCGTGAGATGACGGTGGGGGGAGGGGGAGGGGTAGGGTAAGGGTTAGGGGTGGGGGGGGGGAGGGGGAGGGGTAGGGTTAGGGGTGGGGGGTGGGGGGGAGGGAGGGAGGGTCTGGATGATGCTGGATGCTGGGGCTAGATTCTTCTAGGGCATCGCGGACGGCAACGAAGGTGGGGAGGGGAAGGGGGAGGGGGGTGTGCAGGAGGGTTGGAGACTTCAACGCCCCGACGAGAAGTTATCCATCCAAGGGCGTCTGCGTAAACTGGGCACCCTCCTCCTCCTTCTTCTCCTCCTTCTTCTACTATTTTTTCCCCCTTTCTGCTTCTGCTTCTACTGCTTCTCTTCCGGCTACTGCTTCTTCTGCTGGTCCTCCTCCTTCATCTGCATCTCCTCCTCATTCTTCTTCTTCTTCTATGCCTTCTGCTCTTCATCCTCCTTCTCCTCCTTTTCCTCCGTCTTCTTCTTCTTTTATCGTTATCTACATCTACTACTGCTACTACTATATACCCCTACTCCTTCTCTACATTTCTACTCCTTCTCCTCCTCCTCCTTTTCTCTCCTCCTCCAACTTCTTTTTTTCCCTCTACTTCTCTTTCTTTTTCTTCTTCTTCTCCTCCTCCTACTCTTTTCCTTTCTACTTTCCTTCTCCTCTTCCTCTTCTTCCTACTTCATATTCTTCTGTATTTCTTCCGTACTCCGTATTTTCCTCATTTTCCTTTTTTTCCCGTAATTATCATTCCTTCATCTCCTTCCTTTTCCTCACTTTCCTTCTGTTTTTCCTTCTTCTCAGCTTCTTTACGGTCTGTGATGCTAATAGACAAAAAACAACAACAACATAATTTGATGAGGGCGGAAAAAGGAGGGAGGGGGGGGGTCAGCAGAGGAAGAAGGGGGGAAGGGGGGAGAGACAAAGGGATGAGGGGTAGGGGGAGAGACGAAGGGATGAGGGGTAGGGTAGGGGGAGGGGTAGGGGTAGGGGGAGGGGTAGGGGACCAGGGTGGTGAGACGTTCAATTACAAGGTTAGGAACAAGTCATATATTCAGCAGATTAATGTGTTGCAGTCGGAACGTGTTATTTCATTGTTGCATGATGAGTGAGTGGAAATGCCCATTCAGTTGCAGAGTAATAAGGTCAGGCGAAATTGGAAAAGAGAAATCAACATGATGCTGATATTCACTCGTGTGCATATTGGGTTATGCTTACATTAATTTGTGTGGTTATTAGTGTGTGTGTGTTTGTTTGTTTGTGTTTGTTTGTGTGTGTCTGTGTTTGTGTGTGTGTGTGTGTTTGTTTGTGTGTTGTATGTGTGTTTATTTATGTGTGTATACACGTGCTCATGTGTACATTCTGTATGTATGTTCTGTGAGTGTGTGTGTGAATAGGTGTGTCATTGAGTATTTTTTTGAGGAATCTGTATTATTGCGCATGTACATACGCCTGTGTTTGTATTTATATGTGGATATATATTTGTGGATGCATGTATGCTTGTGTGTGTGTGTGTGTG
>BOPN01007178.1:7500-12500 GCA_017312705.2 Penaeus japonicus | reverse complement strand
ATAAAAATGATCGTAAAATTGATAATAACAATACCGACAATGATGAAAAAGATAAAGACAATAAAAGTAATAGAGATAACGATATTGATAATGATAAGGTAATGATAATGATAATGATGATATTGATGACAATGATATTAAAAGTAATAGTGATAATAGTGACAATAACATCACAAATAGTATTTATTATCATTGTATCATCTTTAGTATGATCATAATCAGTGTTATTGCAATACAAATGCTACTAATTTTACTATTAGTAGTATTAGCAGCAGCAAAAGTAGCAGTGGTAGTAGGAGTAGTAGTAGTAATAGTTGTAGTAGTAGTTTCATGGTAGTAGTAGTGATTTTAGTAGTAGCTGTAGTAGTTATAGTCATCTTAGTAGTAGCAGTAGTAGTCGTACGAATAGTAGTTACATAATCATCTTCATTATCATCATCATTATAATCCTCATCTTCATTATCATTACAAGTATCACATGTACATACTCTTTTATCAACACAAACAAAAACAAGACCACAGAGACAAACAAAAAGAAATGCATAGTAACCAATACGATACCAAACAAAAACAGATGCATAGCAACCAGAATTATTGATACGATGCCTAATTAAAAGAATGGATCTCAAACAAGCAGATTCTTATGCAAAGACTTGATAGATCAATTTAACATAACCTTGATTAATTTTATTCATCCGGTTTGGTTTTGTAGTCGGCCTTGGCTTGTAGATTTAAAAAAAAAAAAAAAAAAAAAAAAAAGAAAATGGATAAAATTTCTCTCTCTCTCTCTCTCTCTCTCTCTCTCTCTCTCTCTCTCTCTCTCTCTCTTTCTCTCTCTCTCCGTATTGTTGTTTAGATTTTATGATTATTTCAATATTTACATTGATAATGATTATAATAGCAATAATGATTATGATAACAACAATAATAGTAATGGTTTTCAAAGTTATGATTGCAATGATATTGATGATAACAATAATGATAATAATGATAATGATAACAATAAGAATGACACTAATAATGATACTAATGGTAACAACACTAACAATGATAATAATTGCAGTAATAATAACGATGATAATGTCAATATGAATTAAATACATATAGTGATAATAATAATAATGGTTATAATGTTGATAGACAATTATAAAATAAATAATAATGATAATGGTTATGGCGATAGTGATAATGTTAGTGATAATAATAAAGATGGTGAAAATATCAATGAGAATAAAAATGATCGTAAAATTGATGATAACAATACCGACAATGATGAAAAAGATAATGAAAATAAAAGTGATATTAGTAAAAATAACGTTAAAAAATACTAGTTATCATCATTGTATCATCATTAGTATAATCATCATAATCTTATTGCAATACAACTGCCACTAATTTTACTATTAGTAGTATTAGCAGTAGCAAAAATAGCAGTGGTAATAGGATTGGTAGTTACATAATCATCTTCATTATCATTACATTATCATCATTATTATCATCATTATAATTATCATCGTCATTATCATTACAAGTATTACATGTACATACCATTTTATCAACAAAAACAAAAACTAGACCAATAACAATGAAACAACCAAACAATATTTAACAACAACAAAATACGATAACAAAAACAAACAAAAAAACAGACAAAGAAAAATAAATGCATAGTAGCCAATACGATACCAAACAAACAAAAACAAATGCATAGCAACCAGAATTATTGATACGATGCCTAATTAAAAGAATGGATCTCAAACAAGCAGATTCTTATGCAAAGACTTGATAGATCAATTTAACATAACCTTGATTAATTTTATTCATCCGGTTTGGTTTTGTAGTCGGCCTTGGCTTGTAGATAAAAAAAAAAAAAAAAAAAAAAAAAAATCGAAACTGGAAAAAAATAAAAATAATAATAATAATACTTAGATCAGATAGAATCAACTTCAGATGCAGAGAAAATGTGTTGTTTGTAGCCTGCCTAAGGGAAGAAATAAAAATAAAAAAGGAAAAATGATGCTGAGATTTTGTCTGGATGCTTCATCTTGCACAATACTGCAAGTTGCAAAATTTGGAAAAAAAGAGAGAGAAAAAGATTTTTTTTTTCTCCTTTTTTTTTTTTTTTTTTTAATCTTTAACGGTTTTCTTCGATTTTGTTTTTCTTTAGACAACAGCCTTCATAACAAGACGATCACCGCCCCCCCCCCCCCACCGCCCACACACATACTTTCTCTATCTGTTTCCCTCCTTCCCTTTTCAGCCCCCTCCTTCTCTCTCTCTGTCTCTCCCCCTTCACCTCCCTCCTTCCCTCCCTTCACTCTCTCTTCCCCCCCCACCCTCCTCCTTCACCCCCTCCCTCACTACCCCTTCACCCCCCTCCCTCCCTCTCCCCCCTCACTCACTCCCCCTTCCCCGACTCAGACCGAGACATGGCACCTGTTAGCTAAGTTTATCCTTTTTGGGTTAAGCACGTGTTCGCCCTTTGCCTAAAGAATAGGAGAGAAGAGAGAGAGAGAGAGAGAGAGAGAGAGAGAGAGAGAGAGAGAGAGAGAGAGAGAGAGAGAGAGAGAGAGAGAGAGAGAGAGAGAGAGAGAGAGAGAGAGAGAGAGAGAGAGAGAGAAAGAGAGAGAGAGAGAGAGAGAGAGAGAGAGAGAGAGAGAGAGAGAGAGAGAGAGAGAATGAGAGAAATAGAGAGATTTTGTACTCATTTGGCTATTTCTCTTCTTTCGCTCAATATGTTACTATTCAGCTATATGATAATATGGAGATAAGGGCAAACCGAGAGAATCCAAAACAAACAAACACACGCGCACAAACAAAGCAAAATACAAACAAACCGACTTCAAGTTACATGAAAATGGCATTAAGTAGATGATAATGGATAATGAATAATTAAATAACTTAGTCTCGGTTTCCATGGCAACCGTTTACATTAAGAGCATAAACAACATTTTCATCATCATTCTTATCACCTCACTAATGATGATAATGACAGTTATCATCATTATCATCATCATGATATTATCATTATCATTATCATCCACCCTTTTCTATTCTCACATCCTCCTCCTCCTTCTCCCTCCTTCCCTTCCCATCCTCTTCCTCACCCCTCCACCAACCCTCCACCTTCCCTCTTTCCTCCATCTCCCTTCCTCCTCTGTCTCTCTTCTATCTCTCACTCTCCCTCTGTCTCTCCTCCATCTTCCTCCCTCCCTCTCCCTCTCACCATCTACCCCTCTTCCCTCCCCTCCCCCCCTTCATCAGCCCCTCTTCCCTCCCCTCCCATCCCCCCCTTCATCATCCCCTCTTCCCTCCCCTCCCATCCCCCCCTTCATCATACCCTCTTCCCTCCCCTCCCATCCCCTTCTTCATCATCTCCTCTTCCCACCTCCTATCACCTCCTCTTCCCCCCCATCTTCCCTTCTTCCCCCACAATCTAGACTGATCTCGAGATGGATTTAAAGGCTGAGTAGTGTGATTGAGGAAGCGCTTCTTGACGCATCTTAGAGACACGAAGGGTTGTTGGAGTATGGTTGTGACGCCCCCTCCCCTCCCCTCCCCCCATCTTCCCCCTCTCCTCTCCCCTCCCTCCCCTCCCTGGTCATCTGCCCTGGATTCTGACCTTCAAGCCCAAATATCAAGGTTCAGGGGTAGAGGCAGAGGGAGAATCAAGCATGGTCAGTCAATCATGTTTTAAATGTAGGATATCCAGCCTACACACTCTGGCCCCTGTTTTTGTTGTTTGTTTTTGTTATTGTTATCTTGTTATTATGGTTGCAAGTATTATCTTTGTGGCTATTATTGTCTTTTGTTGTTATTATCATCATCATTATTATCGTTATTATTATCATCATTATTATTGTTATTATCATTATCATTATCATCATCACATTACCATTATCATCATTATTAATATTATTATTATTATCATTATTACCATTATCATTGTCATTATCGAAATCATCGACATTATCAATTTCATTATATTTTCATAACTATCACCATCATCATAGTGTATCATCATGTTATATCACTATATCATCATAATAAAGCTACAGTTATCTTAACTATCTTTTTTATGATATACCTCTCGCTTTGTAGTTGATGTAAATTATTTTGTCTATCATTTTCCTTTATATTTTTACTAAGGGAAGAACAAAGAGGAAGTATTAAGAAGAGAAAGATAGGTAGAGAGAGAGAGAGAGAGAGAGAGAGAGAGAGAGAGAGAGAGAGAGAGAGAGAGAGATAGTGAGAGAGACTTACAGACAAAAAGAGATGGAAAGAAAAAAAGAAGAAAAAAATCATAAATAAACAGAGCGACAAAAAGACACACACAAACACACAGAGACGCATACAAACAAACAAACAAACAAAACAAAAGAGAGACATAAAGAAAAAGAGAGACAACAGACAAACAACCAAACAAAAGAATCAAGCAAGAAAAAAGAAAAAGAAAAAAGAAAAAACAGACTTACCAGCAGAAAGAGGGCTGAAAATTATGCTTAAGGATAATTGCCATTTGGAGCGCGTCCGGTGATCACTTCCAGAATCCAGTTTTGAGTGTTATCTCGGCAGGTGGAGCCTAGCGGGTGCTTCTCATTATTCATCTGTGCGTGTCCTTCTCTCTGTTTGTCTGTCTGTCTGTTAGGTTGGCTGGTTGGCTTTCTGTGTCTACCTGTCTGGTTTGCTGGTTGGTTTTCTGTGTCTGCCTGTGGCTATTTCTGTCTCCGTGTCCGTCTGTGGTTGTTTCTGTCTCTACGTCTGTTTGCGGCTGTTTCTGTCTCTGTGTCTGCCTGTGTATCTGAGGCTGATTCAGTCTCTGCGTCTGTTTGTGTCTGTCTGTGGCTGTTTTTGTCTCTGCATCTGTCTGTGTCTGTTTCTGTCTCTTCGTCTGTCTGTGGCTGTCTTTTTTCTTTCTCTTCCTCCTTCATCCATTCTTCTCCTTCCTCCCTCCCTTCTTCTCTTTCTTCCCATCTTCCCTCCTTCTCCTTCTTCGTTCC
>BOPN01007178.1:0-2500 GCA_017312705.2 Penaeus japonicus | reverse complement strand
ATATAACTATTCATAAATAGTGTAAAAGAGTGAATAGCATAAATTAATCTTGATAGTCAGTGATAGATGATTAATCAGTCAATTAGAAAGGCATGTCAGCAAATAATCAAATCAGTTACGATGCCGATCAGTCCATAAAGTAATCAATCACCAAAGTACAGTTGCTGCTATCAGCTGAGAAGACATTTGAGTGACTGCTAAGAGTCTCAAAAAGAAGAAGAAGAAGAAGAAGAAAAAAAACAAAAAAACATACACACACACACACACACACACACACACACACACACACACACACACACACACACACACACACACACACACACACACACACATATATATATATATATATATATATATATATATATATATATATATATATATATATATATATATATACACATATATATGTACATATAAATACACATATACATAAAAATTCACGCACCACACACAGATGATATATGATGCATCCAAACATTTAGCATTCAGTTTATATTTATATCTTATCAAACGATCATTACCGCCCTGGCCTTTGTTGCTAAACCTCGTCTTTCCTATCCTCTTGACCTTTGACCTCCCATTCCCCTGACCTAGTTGCCATTCAGCTTTCTTTTGTTTCGGGATGTGACCCTTCAAGTGCGTTCTGTCACCCCGTAAAGTGCAGAACCTTTTCGTCTTTTTCTTTTCATTCTTGTTGTTGGTTTTGTTCCTTGTTCTTCTTCTTCCTCTTTTTTTTTCTCATCCTCTTCTTTTCCTTCATCCTCTTCTTTTTCTTCTTCTCCCTCTTTTTCTTCTTCTCCCTCTTTTTCTTCTTTCTCTTTTTTTTTTCTTCATTTTCTTTCTCTTTCATTCTTTCTTCTACTTCTTCCTCTTCTTTTTCTCTTCTTTTTCCTCTTCTTTATCTTTCATTATTTCTTCTTCTTCTTCTTCCCCATCTCTTCTTTTTTATCATATTTGAATAAGCCTTAGGTTATTATTGTTCTTTATCTTTCTATTCACTCCTTTCTTTGGTCATCGTCTTCTTTCTGTTCTTCTCCTTTTTCTTATTCTAACTTCTTTCTTTTTCTTCCTCTTACTCTTCCTTCTTCTCACTCTTGTTCTACTTTTTCTACGACTTCTTTTTCTCTTCTTGTTCTTCTTGCTGTTTTTTCCCCCTTCTTCTTCTTCTTTTCCTTTTTTTTCTTTTTCTTCCTCTCCTTCTTCTATTCTATTTTCTTTTTCTTCTACATTTTCTTTCTTCTTCCTCTGTTTTCTTCACCTTCCTCTTCAACTTCTTTTTCTTCTTCTTCTTCTTTTGCTACCATGATCCGACACCTGATACCTAATTGTCATATCATATTCTTATTCTCTCTCTCTTCCTCTCTCTCTCTCTCTCTCTCCATCCCTCTCTCTCTCTCTCTCTCTCCTTCTCTCTTTCCTATTTTACTCGTGTTGTCCTCAAGTCTCACTACGGGTCCCGAGGCCGAACATCTTCAACGAAAGCAGAGAACCTTGAGACACCGGAACATTTTTACGAGCGTGGTGTGTTCGAGTGTTAATGGGAGACTAAAAAAATATATGTATATAAAAGAAGAAAAGAAGAAGAATGTAGATGTATGTAGAAGAACAATGGGAGGCTTAACTGTTTGTGGATTTGGGTGTTGTGGAGAGGGAGGGAGAGAGAGAGACAGAGAGAGAGAGAGTGAGTGAGAGAGAGAGAGAGAGAGAGAGAGAGAGAATGGATGAGAAAAAAAGAGAGAAAGAGTGAATGAGAGTGAATGAGAAAGAAATGGAGAGAGAGAGTGAATGAGAAAGAATGAGAGAGAGAGAGTGAATGAGAAAGAAAGAGAGAGAGAGACAGAGAGAGAGTGAGAAAGAGAGAGAGACAGAGAGAGACTAAGAAAGAGTGAGAAAGAAAGAGAGAAAAAACAAAGTTTTATTACATAATATTTCCATATCTAAAAATGATCTCTTTTTTATGGATACATTATATCGATCATTCTTCTAATCACGTTTAATGAAAATGATATTTATGAAGATTTCCCCAATTTGAACGGCTATTTGGATCATCTCCTTCATTAGTATCAGTCTATATATCTATCTGTCTGTCTACTTATCTATTTATATATTTTTATTTGTATACATCAACACTTAACGAATCAATATCTATACAAATCTGTATTTACATCCATCTGTTTAAATCTATATTTATATTCATATATATATATATATATATATATATATATATATATATATATATATATATATATATAAATCTACCTATCTCATCTATCTATACATCAATTTATCTATCTATCTATCTACCTATCTTGCTAGCTATAATCTCTACATATTTATCTCTCAACCCCTCAATTCCTCTCTCTTTCTCTCTCCCTCTTCATTCTGCCTTAGTCCATCGGTCTCTCCCTCCCTATCTCTACTCCTTCCTCCTTCCTCCTGCCCCCTCCCTTCCCCCCCTCCCTCCTCCCTCACTCTGTTGTTCGAAAGGCAGGAAATCATA
>BOPN01007177.1:51602-54102 GCA_017312705.2 Penaeus japonicus | reverse complement strand
CAACAAAAAAATGTACTAATACTTCTACTGCAATTGTACTGGCGCCACTATTAAAAATATCAATAATGTTAATAGTGATAATGATAACAGCAATAATGACAAAAATAAGGATATGAATGATAAAACTAAGAATTATTTTATATGATTCAATAACCTGTAATGCAAAAAACAATTAATCATAAAACCTACACAAACAAAAACCCGCTCGCTCATGCACACACAGAAAAAGTGTTGGCATTGCTATTCATATCAAAAGATACAATCTCATGTAACATGATAAAATCCGTAAGCTCATTTACAAAACATCTAGAAATATTATGAGTCACAGCTCGGGCCAGATGGCTGTATCATGAAATCGGTGAGATGGTAATAGGCAGGACACATTTCCTATCTCGGGCTTCTACTCAAGATGTCCTTGAGGAGCACATAACAGAAAAAGTGTTCTCCCTCCAGGCTAAGCATAAAAGTGCCCTCTTCACATGGTGGGCGAACATTTTCATGAAAGCCCATCTTCCCCCCACCTCTTGCTGAAAGTCGCCATCTATCAGTGCTCTCGGTAACGATCCATGCAACGAAACAGAGCAAAATTCATAGGACGATTCTTTGATAGGAAAGGCGAGTTCAGATGATGGCAACATATCATGACTAGGTTTTCGACACTCCTGATCCGAATACTTATTGATTACAATATCTGATATCAAGCTGACAATTGCTTTCCTGAAAAAAAAAAACATCCACCCATCATGATAATAAACCATGGATCACTAACAATCCTTATTCTGACAAGGCAAATAGCTCACAAAGCTATAAAAAAAAGTGATATGACAAAATACCTAGGAAAAAAGAAATAGGATCGGCTATGAATAAATCAAATATACAGGTAATTGGTAAAACTAAGCAAATCCCAGTTCGTGGTACAACCATATAAGGAGCATAATTACTGGCAAGAAAAACGGCAGTTACGTTATGCAAATTAGTGAAGTCGCCAACACGGATGGCAATGCTACTAACATAAATAATAATTTTACACACGTCAACAACCGTCAACCCTTCACTCTAAACAACCGATACCTGGTATATTTCCCCTCTCGCCCCCCTAGTGAACAAAAGCAAGGTCAATCAACATGGTAAACGAATAGCAAGAAGCAAATATCGTGGCCTCTTTGTGACATCTTTAATAGCCCAGTCACAGAGGGCGAGCTCTTGTCGTGCCATCCAGCCCCTTTCTCCCGGCGATCATGTTTACTCATCGGGAGTGAAATCGCTTAGGAGTTATGAAAGTTATTCTCGGTTGAGCTTATCCATTATGTTATGTTACCTGGCTCGAGTGACCGCCGTGACTAGCGACCTTCGGAAAGCATTCGACTTCAACGATCACACCATCCCAATAACAAATAATTTCCATGGGATTTCCCGAGGGCTGGCTGGAATAGATCTCACCTTTCAACAATCTCCGCTCCCAGAAAACCCAAGCAAACAAGAAACCCTCTCACGAATTAATAAGGAGTAAATTCCACTCATGAAAACCTTAAAAAACGCGGACGACATGAAGCTAGCTCTCGCACATAAGCCTGAGCGAGACAGCATCTTGTTCCGGGATTCGCTCAAACACGTATCAGAATGAGCTTCATCGAATGAAATAAATGACAAGGTGGGGTGTATTTCACCAGAATTCAAATAAAATAGATTAACAGTCTGGGAAGCACTCCTGGCAATGAATAACGACTCTGAGGTGAGCCTGTTTGGAATAGTAAACAGCGAAGATCTATAACATTTCAACAGCACCAAAATAGTTTCAAAGAAAAAAATATGTTAATGTTCTCTAAACTGAATTCGTTCGGAGTATGCCCAGGCGATCTGCCCCGCATGTGGACGACTTTCATGCAGCCTATCTGAATACACACTATGGCTTTCGTCCATCACAGAAAAAAAAATACAAAAAGAAGTTCTGCTCATTATTTTTAGATCTAACTATATTACCTAATCCGATGCACTAAACAAACTAAACATCCCCTCCTAACAAGATTAAGGAGATTATCTAACAAGGAAGTCTGCAAAGAACATCCTAACATTATTATAAACACACACACACACACACACACACACACACACAAGTACGCGTACACGTGCGCGGGCACGTGCGCGTGAAACCACACTTATTTCCTTCTTCGAGTCCCTTTTCCTGCCACTTCATTTGCATCCATCTTGAGGAACATAAAAAACAACGAGATACCGACAAGAACATATATTTTCTGTGCTTGCTAGTATGTCATAATACTTTACATCTTGCCAATGCATTTCTGAACAAGGCTTCATTTACTCAGTATGCTTCACTCGTGCGTATTTTATGTGTTTGCAATACACTCTAACCTCCACCTCCTCCTTTCATGGAAGAGGAGAGAAGATGATAAAGCATCACCATCAACAACAGCATCACCAACATCACGGTTTCATATTCTCTCTCTCTCTGGGCTTATATATATATATGTATATATATATA
>BOPN01007177.1:50000-51539 GCA_017312705.2 Penaeus japonicus | reverse complement strand
CTGTCTATATTTCAATATCTTGTTTAAGATATGTGAGGATAACCTATAACGCCTTTTGCACTGTCTATATTTCAATATCTTGTTTAAGATATGTGAGGATAACCTATAACGCCTTTTGCACTGTCTATATTTCAATATCTTGTTTAAGATATGTGAGGATAACCTATAACGCCTTTTGCACTGTCTATATTTCAATATCTTGTTTAAGATATGTGAGGATAACCTATAACGCCTTTTGCACTGTCTATATTTCAATATCTTGTTTAAGATATGTGAGGATAACCTATAACGCCTTTTGCACTGTCTATATTTCAATATCTTGTTTAAGATATGTGAGGATAACCTATAACGCCTTTTGCACTGTCTATATTTCAATATCTTGTTTAAGATATGTGAGGATAACCTATAACGCCTTTTGCACTGTCTATATTTCAATATCTTGTTTAAGATATGTGAGGATAACCTATAACGCCTTTTGCACTGTCTATATTTCAATATCTTGTTTAAGATATGTGAGGATAACCTATAACGCCTTTTGCACTGTCTATATTTCAATATCTTGTTTAAGATATGTGAGGATAACCTATAACGCCTTTTGCACTGTCTATATTTCAATATCTTGTTTAAGATATGTGAGGATAACCTATAACGCCTTTTGCACTGTCTATATTTCAATATCTTGTTTAAGATATGTGAGGATAACCTATAACGCCTTTTGCACTGTCTATATTTCAATATCTTGTTTAAGATATGTGAGGATAACCTATAACGCCTTTTGCACTGTCTATATTTCAATATCTTGTTTAAGATATGTGAGGATAACCTATAACGCCTTTTGCACTGTCTATATTTCAATATCTTGTTTAAGATATGTGAGGATAACCTATAACGCCTTTTGCACTGTCTATATTTCAATATCTTGTTTAAGATATGTGAGGATAACCTATAACGCCTTTTGCACTGTCTATATTTCAATATCTTGTTTAAGATATGTGAGGATAACCTATAACGCCTTTTGCACTGTCTATATTTCAATATCTTGTTTAAGATATGTGAGGATAACCTATAACGCCTTTTGCACTGTCTATATTTCAATATCTTGTTTAAGATATGTGAGGATAACCTATAACGCCTTTTGCACTGTCTATATTTCAATATCTTGTTTAAGATATGTGAGGATAACCTATAACGCCTTTTGCACTGTCTATATTTCAATATCTTGTTTAAGATATGTGAGGATAACCTATAACGCCTTTTGCACTGTCTGTATTTCAATATCTTGTTTAAGATAGGTGAGGATAACCTATAACGCCTTTTGCACTGTCTATATTTCAATATCTTGTTTAAGATATGTGAGCTGAAAGAGTGATTAGGACTGGAGTGAGGATAACCTATATTACCTCATCCTTTCGAGATGTAAGTAACCACTCGTCTCAACAAACTTGTCAGAGTCAAAAGTCTCTCAACACCTTCTGAAATCGGACAAGGAGGAGCGGAGCGGCCCTCACTCCATTCCCCCCCCCCCCCTGCAACCGGAGA
>BOPN01007177.1:17500-20000 GCA_017312705.2 Penaeus japonicus | reverse complement strand
GAAAAACATAAAAAAAACATAGAAAAATAATAGAAAAATAGAAAAAAAGTAAAAACATAGCTATGAGATGTATATAGAGTGAATTATGATGAGGAGAGAAAGAGAGAAAGAGGGAGAGAGAGAGAGAGAGAGAGAGAGAGAGATAAAAGGCAAAGGATAATTACCAAGTCACTCAAATAATTTCCCTGTTGCCTTTAATTCCAAATGTGGAGAAAGACGAGGAATTATCCTGCCTGACCTTCGCCTGTGGATTTTTTTTTTTTTTTTTTTTTTCTTTTCTTGTGTGTTTGAGGGGGGGGGGAGGAGAGGGGGGGCTTCCGAGCGATTATATTGGTATTAAGAAATCAGCTATCCATTTAATGATAGTAATGATGATAATGGTGATGATGATAATAACAAGGATAAAAGTAATGACAGTCGTAAAGCAAAGATCTCTTTTTAATCTGGTCTTTTATATCTTGCCATTAGCGTTTATGGAACTTTTTTATCGCCTTCGTTTTACACAGCTCTTTGCCTACGTAATTAGGGAGAACAGGGGGTCGGCGAGTGAAATGGCCACAAAGGAAATATAAAACACATTAGACACTAAGATGAGATGCACGAAAGACTTACTAATATATCAGATATCAAGGTACATGGCACATGCATTAGAGGATATGATATGTATAAGATGAATAGGAATTTTTGAAAAGGATATTTATGATTCGATAGAGAATTGATTGCATGGGAGAATTCAGAAGAAACGTACCTAAACATTATCTATATATATATTTTTTTTTCTCTCTCTCTCTTTCTCTATCTGTTTATTCATTCATTAAATCTTATATAAGATTAATGATTCATTATTTATCTGTTGATATGTTTAAAATTTCAGATTGCTGCGAGAGTCTTGGTGCTTGAGGGAGTGGCATTCTCGTATACCCATATACAGGCACAAGTACACAGAAACGCTCACACAAAATCGCATTATATGTATCTCTATCTTTATTAATCTATCTATGTGTGTGTGTGTGTGTGTGTGTGTGTGTGTCAATATGTATGTGTATATGTATATATATATATATATATATATATATATATATATATATATATATATATATATATATTTCTCTATCTTTATTAATCTATCTGTGTGTGTGTGTGTGTATGTGTGTGTGTGTGTGTGTGTGTGTGTGTGTGTGTGTGTGTGTGCATATAGAATCACATATACACTACACTGGCCGGAATGAGAGAACCAAGCTCTAACTACTACACGACGACTCACAAATGATCTTATCTTATCCATCTCTCACCTAGAAACATCCCACGGGCATTATCTGTAAAATATCGCAATCGGTTCTCTAGTTAAGAGTACGCAATTAAGTTCCATGTAGATGTAAGTAAATGAGAATAAGTCAAGAGGGAGTAAAATAAATCAGTCAAATGATCCAAAATAGATTGCCAGATAGACAGAGAAATAAAGATATAGGGAAGGAAAATTTAAGAGAGGGAGCAAGAGAGAGAGCAAGAGGGAAAGAGTGTGAGAAAAAAAGGAAGAGCAAAATAAAGAAGGAGAAGAATGAGAGTGAGGGAGAGAGAGAGAAAAAAAAAGTCTCTTAGTTTCACTTCATTAGGACGATCTCTCCGGAAGAGAAACTTTTCGAAGTTCACATGACAACCAGTCCCCACTTAGCGGACTCGAAAAGATTTTCCAAAAGGACACAGCTTTTCTCCTTAATGATCCACGTGTACTTCCGGCACCGGTTGTCTTGGGAAGGGTTTATCAAGGGACCCCGGGTCTGCCTAGCTGTTTGCAGGTGTGTGGAGATAGAGAGTGAGAGAGAAGGGGAATGGGAGAGGGATGTGAAGAGAGAGAGGGATGGATAGAGAGAGAGGGATGGATAGAGAGAGAGGGGAGGGAGGGAGGAACGTAGAGAGAGAGAAAGAGGAAGAAAAGTGGAGTAGGGATGGATAGAGAAGGGAGAGGGGAAAGGAGGAAGGGAGAGAGAGGAGGGAGGAAAGAAAAGAGACGGGAGGGAGGGAGATAGGGAGGCAGAGAAAAAGAGAAAGAGAACTATCAACAAGAACGTCTTGGATATTTTCTATTTTTCTTTGATCCTTTATGTCCCAAGATTAATATCCTCTTTCATTTCATTTAATCCATCTGTTACGATTGCTTCTTCCTTTTCTCCGTAATTATCAAATCATCAAACGTCATCATTCGTATCATCATGGCTTATTACTCCTATTATCAATGGTTATCTTTCTTAACTCTTAGCAAATATCATTCATTTGTTATTCGTTATCGTTCGTTGCTCGTCCGATTGCTGCCGATGACAATTGATAAGACAGACAGAAAATTGACATAAAGAAGACCATTGTGTATGAATTAATCAAATTGTGTGTAAATAATATGAGTAAACCCAACGCCCTATGATGCTTGTTTACGCTGTGAGGACACTTGTTTACATTTCAGTGCCTTGTAGCCCTTAAAAGCATAAACCGTGTTTACACTCTGAAG
>BOPN01007177.1:5000-10000 GCA_017312705.2 Penaeus japonicus | reverse complement strand
TAGCATTTTACGTGACAACCTAATCACCTTATGTCTATTCTTCTTATCATTCATTGTGATTCCATCCTCTTTGGCCAAAGTTTTGTCAGACGCGTTTCCCGTTTCCGCTGATGGCACACTGTGAGCAGACAAAAGGGACAGCCTAATGCACGCGGTGCACTGAGCTTTCTTTTTGTATTACGTTGCTTTTTTTTTTTTTTTTTTTTTTTTTTTTTTGAACGTGTGCTCTCTCTCTCACTCTTCCACTTTCCATGTATATATATATATATATATATATATATATATATATATATATATATATATATATATATATATATATATATATATATATATATATATATACATGTGTGTGTGTGTGTGTGTGTATGTATGTATGTATATGTATTATGGAATGAGTCGTATTGAAGACATCGATATAATCCGGGGCTATGTATGCATTATATACTTTGTTAATTATTCTCTATCTTTTAAAATTCCCTTTAACTTTTCCGTCCCAAAACACAAGAGATCAAAGAATCTTCCTAATTATCTTAACACAGAATGTTTTATTTGCAAAGTTTATCGTTAAAGATATAAAAGAAACTTTATTAAACTCTTAGGGCTTCACAATAGTTGTATTTTTTTTCGTTATATCTGTAAAGTTTATGGTCGATCATTAGTTTTCTCTTCTTTAACTTATGGAGAAAATATAATTATTTCGAGAGCATCAAAATATCATTCCCGGTGGTAGGAAACTTGCAAATTGAGTTTATGGAAAGATTTTTGTGGTAAAGTCTAAAACATTTTTCTCTTCTACCATTCTGTCAGCATGGCAACGTTTTGTTGTTTATGATTTAGATTATGTTTTGCGTCACAATTCAGAAACGAATGCTTGGCAGGATCTCTCTTCCAGCATCTCTAATTTGGGATGTTTTCCTCCGCGGTTGAATGAGGAGCTTCAAGAGCAATGCCATTCTTCTATGGCTCTTTTGTTCTGTTTTCTCCCTCGTTTTGTTTGGCAGTCTATCCGTCTTTCAACTGTCTTTTGTCTCTTTCTCTCTCTCTCTCTCTCTCTCTCTCTCTCTCTCTCTCTCTCTCTCTCTCTCTCTCTCTCTCTCTCTCTCTCTCTCTCTCTCTCTCTCTCTCTTTCTGTTTATCGGTCTGCCTGTCTGTTTCTTTCGTTCTCTCTCTCTCTCTCTCTCTCTCTCTCTCTCTCTCTCTCTCTCTCTCTCTTTCTGTTTATCGGTCTGCCTGTCTTTCTTTCGTTCTCTCTCTCTCTCTCTCTCTCTCTCTCTCTCTCTCTCTCTCTCTCTCTCTCTCTCTCTCTCTCTCTCTCTCTCTCGCTCTCTCTCTCTCTTTCTGTTTATCGGTCTGCCTGTCTTTTTGTCGTTCTCTCTCTCTCTCTCTCTCTCTCTCTCGCTCTCTCTCTCTCTTTCTGTTTATCGGTCTGCCTATCTTTCTGTCTTTTCTCTCTCTCTCTCTCTCTCTCTCTCTCTCTCTCTCTCTCTCTCTCTCTCTCTCTCTCTCTCTCTCTCTCTCTCTCTCTCTCTCTCTCTCTCTCTTTCTGTTTATCGGTCTGCCTGTCTGTTTCTTTCGTTCTCTCTCTCTCTCTCTCTCTCTCTCTCTCTCTCTCTCTCTCTCTCTTTCTGTTTATCGGTCTGCCTGTCTGTTTCTTTCGTTCTCTCTCTCTCTCTCTCTCTCTCTCTCTCTCTCTCTCTCTCTCTCTCTCTCTCGCTCTCTCTCTCTCTTTCTGTTTATCGGTCTGCCTATCTTTCTGTCGTTTCTCTCTCTCTCTCTCTCTCTCTCTCTCTCTCTCTCTCTCTCTCTCTCTCTCTCTCTCTCTCTCTCTCTCTCTCTCTCTCTCTCTCTCCCTCTGTGCATGTGTGTGTGTGTTGCTTGCCGCATGGCTACTGCATGGTTACCACGTTGGCCTCAGTAACATCAAGGAATGGCAGAGTCCTCACTGTTACCATGACCCATTGGTGAGTGTTTTATTGTCGGAGAAGTATTTCAGAAGACATCTTCTGGCTACCTATTGGTCTTGAGGAATGTCTGGTAGAGTGTCTGCACTGCTTAAGAGGGCCTTATGGAACTTCAAAGGAAGATGCATTCTTCACGTGCCTATCATTCATGGCTGGTGTCAGAGAAGAATGCAACAGCAGTAGTTGGGTTTTCTTGGTTGGACACTTTCCTCGTCTTTATAGCATATCGTGACCACGTTGTCCTAGCATATCACCACGTGATGTCTCTCTCTCTCTCTCTCTCTCTCTCTCTCTCTGAGGGATTTTTTAAGCCAAAGTCCGGTTGTTCTTGATTTTTTATTGATGGATAACGGCACGGTTAATATAGTGATATTTATTTGGTAGCAGTGTCCGTGAGGGACAGAGCGGTGTTTCTGACGGAGTGTGTCCGACTGAGTGTGACTGAACTGAGGTCAGCTTTATATCTGACCAGCCGGGTCGCTTTAATTAGATTCCTAGTTTTCCTGGATGGATAGTTTCCTCGTCTTTATAGCATATCTTGACCACGTGGTTTCCACTTAGTCTCTCTCTCTCTTTCTCTCTCTCTCTCTCTCTCTCTCTCTCTCTCTCTCTCTCTCTCTCTCTCTCTCTCTCTCTCTTTCGCTGTCTCTCTCTCTTTCTTTCTCTCTCTTTCTTTCTCTATCTCTCTCTCTCTCTCTCCCACCCTCTCCCTCTCTTTCTTATTTCCCTCTCACACGTTTTCTCGCTCCTACCCCATTCCCTCGTCCCTTGCTACTTGGTTATGTTAATACAGTGTCTTTTTCCGAGAACATCGTCTTCATTTTTCGCACATGTTCAGAGCGTGAAATTAGCATCGCCGCTTGTCGATCTCTTCGCCTATCCATCTCTCTGTCTTTCCTTCCAGGTACTTGTCTATCTGTCTATATATTCATCTATCTAGGATGAGGGCGAGGAAGAGGAGGAGGGGGGAGGCGGACGAGGAGGAGTAGGAGGGAGTGGAAGATAAGGAGGAAAAAGAGGAGGAGGAGGAAGAGACAGAGGAGTTGAAGGGGGAAGAGGAAGAGGAGGAGGAGCAGGAGCAGGAGGAAGAGGAAGGGGAGGAGGAGAAGGAAGAAGAAGAAGAGGAATTGGAGAAAGACGAGGACGACGACGACAAGGACAAGGCGTGTGAGAAGAAAGCCGAGCAGAAGGAGATCCAAACATGCGCGAAAAATGAAGACGATGTTCTCGGAAAAAGACACTGTATTAACATAACCAAGGGAAGGGACGAGGGAATGGGATAGGAGAGAGAAATAAGAAAAAGAGAGAGAGAGAGAGGAGAGTGAGAGACGGAGAGAGAGAGAGAGAGAAGGGGAGGGAGAAAGGAAGGGAGAGTTAGAGAGAGAGAAAGAGAAGGAGGGAAAGAAAGAGAGAGAAAAGAGATAGATGGAAAGAGAGAAAAGAAAGAGAGAGGGGGAGAGAAAAAGAGAGAGAGAGGGGAAAGGAGAGAAAGAGGGGGGAGGAGGGAGTGAAAGAGAACGAAAGGTAAGAGAGAGAGAAGAGAAAAGGGGAGAGAGAGTTATAAAGTTAATTTGCCAAAGATGTTCGATAAGTCTGGGAAAATTGCGAGATCCGGAATCGCTTTTCTTCGAGGAAATGGCCGCCTTGAAGACCTTCGTTCATCACACAATTCATCACTTCAATCATCACACACATCACACAGGTATTCAAATGTCCTTTTTTTCGCCTGCCTTTAAACTCCCTCATCTCTGCCTTTTCATCACTATTGGTTCCTCCATGGTTTATTCATGATTTCTTTACCTGCCTTTCTCTTTCCCTCCTTCTCACGCCCTTATTCTCTCACGCCTGTTCTTCTTTTATCGTCCCTCCCCCTCCCACCGTCCCTCACCCCCTTTTCTCTCTTCATTTCGCTTTATTTGTTATTCTCTCTCTCTGTATTTCTATTTTTCTCTTCTGTTCTTTATTTATTTCTCTCTTTATACCTTTTTTTTATCTGTCTAGTTGATAATCTGCACCATTATATCATCGTCATTTTCATCAGACATTATCGCCAAAATAATGATACTGATGGTGATGTTGATAATGATGATATATATGATAATAATGATGATGATAATGATTATCATCACATCTAGGGTAGTACTAATAATGATAAATTTGATGATTATGATTATTGTTATAACAATGTTGATGGTGTTAATGATAAGGATAACAATAATCATAATAATGATGATGATAATAATTGTAATGATAATGATAATTATGATAAGGATGATAGTAATAATGATGATGATATTGATAAAAATAATGATAATTGAATAATGATAATAATAATGATGATAATGATAATAATAATAATGATAATAATAATAATAATAATAACAACAACAATAATGATAATAATAACTATGATAATAACGATGATAACAATAATCTTAGGGATTATAATAATGATAACAATAATGATAATAATAATGGTAATAATGCTACTAATGATAACGATAACATTAATGACAATTCTAGTAATAATGATGATGAAAAATAGTAATAATGATCATGATTATTTTAATGATAACACGCTACGCCCTCGCGATGCGTGAACAGTGGCTTCCGGCTTAATCAATCACGGCTCATTAGAGTCAGCGGTTGCGAATAAAGCTTCCAAGCCACTAGCCCGATTTTTACTCACTCCGATTTCGTCACTCTCGGAGGAAGCCTGATTATCGCTTCCTCCTTTGTGTCCCCTTTCGGTATTGCTCTTATTTCTTTCTTTTTTCTTCTTATTTCTTTCCCTTCTTTGGTGGCGTGTTCCTTCCGTGGCGCCCTCGTGTCTCGTTTGGTCTCTCTTTTTTCTTGTTTTATCTCCTTTCTCTTCTTTTCTTTTCTTCGTTCTTTTCATTCTCTTTCGTTCTCCTTTCTATTTATTTTGTTCTTCCTCCTCTTTATCTTTATCATTTCTGTTGCTCCATTCTCGTCGTCTTCACTCCTTCCTTTCTCTTCTCCCTTCTCCTCTTCCTTTTTTTTCTCTCTCTCTCTGTT
>BOPN01007176.1:42500-45000 GCA_017312705.2 Penaeus japonicus | reverse complement strand
CCATCCCCATCCCCAATCCCCAATCCCTATTCCCATCCCCATCCCCATCCCCATTCCCATCCCCATCCCCATCCCCATCCCCATCCCCAATCCCTATTCCCATCCCCATCCCCATCCCCATCCCCATCCCCATCCCCATCCCCATCCCCATCCCCATCCCCATCCCCATCCCCATCCCCACTCCCCACTCCCCACTCCCCAATCCCTATTCCCATCCCCATCCCCATCCCCAATCCCCAATCCCCAATCCCCAATCCCCAATCCCTATTCCCATCCCCATCCCCAATCCCTATTCCCATCCCCATCCCCACCCCCATCCCCATCCCCATCCCCAATCCCCAATCCCCAATCCCTATTCCCATCCCCCATCCCCATCCCCATCCCCAATCCCCAATCCCCAATCCCTATTCCCATCCCCATCCCCATCCCCATCCCCATCCCCATCCCCATCCCCATCCCCAAATCCCCAATCCCCCAATCCCCAATCCCTATTCCATCCCCATCCCCATCCCCATCCCCATCCCCATCCCCATCCCCAATCCCCAATCCCCAATCCCTATTCCCATCCCCATCCCCATCCCCAATCCCCAATCCCTATTCCCATCCCCATCATCATCATCATTGTTGTTATTGTTTTCTGTTATAATTCTTTTTATTATTATCATTGTTATCTTTATAATCATTATTATCATCATCATCGTCACACCATCACTATCCCCATCCCCATCCCCATCCCCATCCACATCCCCATCCCCATCCCCATCCCCATCCCCATCCCCATCCCCATCCCCATCCCCATCCCCATCCCCATCCCCATCCCCATCCCCAATCCCCATCCCCATCCCCATCCCCAATCCCTAATCCCCAATCCCCAATCCCTATTCCCCATCCCCATCCCCATCCCCAATCCCCCAATCCCCAATCCTAAATCCCCAATCCCTATTCCCATCCCCATCCCCAATCCCCTATTCCCATCCCCCATCCCCATCCCCATCCCCATCCCCATCCCCATCCCCATCCCCCCATCCCCATCCCCAATCCCCAATCCCTATTCCCATCCCCATCCCCATCCCCATCCCCATCCCCAATCCCCAATCCCCAATCCCTATTCCCATCCCCATCCCCATCCCCATCCCCAATCCCCAATCCCTATTCCCATCCCCATCCCCAATCCCCAATCCCCAATCCCTATTCCCATCCCCATCCCCAATCCCCAATCCCTATTCCCATCCCCATCCCCAATCCCCAATCCCTATTCCCATCCCCATCCCCAATCCCCAATCCCTATTCCCATCCCCATCCCCAATCCCTATTCCCATCCCCACCCACATCCCCATCCCCACCCCCATCCCCACATCCCCATCCCCGTCCCCAATCCCCAATCCCTAATCCTATTCCCATCCCCAATCCCCATCCCCAATCCCTATTCCCATCCCCATCCCCATCCCCAATCCCTATTCCCATCCCCATCTACATCCCCATCCCTAATCCCCAATCCCTATTCACATCCCCAATCCCCAATCCTATTCCCATCCCCAATCCCCAATCCCCAATCCCTATTCCCATCCCCAATCCCTATTCCCATCCCCAATCCCTATTCCCCATCCCCAATCCCTATTCCCATCCCCATCCCCAATCCCCAATCCCTATTCCCATCCCCATCCCCAATCCCCAATCCCTATTCCCATCCCCAATCCCAATCCCTATTCCCATGCAATCCCTATTCCCACATCCCATCCCCAATCCCTATTCCCGGCATCCCCATCCCCAATCCCTATTCCCATCCCCAATCCCTATTCCCATCCCCATCCCCAATCCCCAATCCCTATTCCCATCCCCAATCCCTATTCCCATCCCCAATCCCCAATCCCTATTCCCATCCCCAATCCCCAATCCCTATTCCCATCCCCATCCCCATCCCCATCCCCAATCCCCAATCCCTATTCCCATCCCCATCCCCATCCCCATTCCCATCCCCATCCCCATCCCCATCCCCATCCCCAATCCCTATTCCCATCCCCATCCCCATCCCCATCCCCAATCCCCAATCCCCAATCCCTATTCCCATCCCCATCCCCAATCCCCATCCCCATCCCCATCCCCATCCCCATCCCCATCCCCATCCCCATCCCCCATCATCACCAACAACATGAAAAATATATATGAAAAATGAATATGAAAATTATATAACATATTTCCCCCCGTTGTGTCTATCTTGATATTGTGAAATTGAATGAATTTTTCGTTGGCCTTGCTATGTTTTCCTCATACACCCTTTGACTTGCATTTCTCCTTTGATCATTTTAATGCATTTGAACTTCGCTGAACGTTTTTAAAAAGTTTTCGTTCCATGTTTTTCCTATTTGCGTTTTGTTTCGTTCTAAGTCTGGCAACGATAAAACACTAGATTTGTTAACGAATTCTGAGTTGCAACACAGAAGTGTGCTCATAAACAAATGGAAAGGAAAACTCAATGATTGCAATGAATTAGAATAAAAGT
>BOPN01007176.1:32500-37500 GCA_017312705.2 Penaeus japonicus | reverse complement strand
AAAGAATTAAAACAGAACTTCATCTTTTTATCATAGTTTGTGTGTAGTTTGTTCAAAAGAATCGACATTAAAGAAACATTGGCCTGTTTATATATCAATATTTCTTGATACTTTTGCACAAGTTGGATAACAAAGTCTACCATTTTGTATTGTGATTATGAATATAGCGGAAATGAATATCCCATAAACACACTCTGGCATGAGTCAATAAAGAGAGGAAGGAGCGGGAAATTCTCCTAAGGGGACGAAAACGGGTATGAAGTGTCATTCAAACTTTTGACTACATATCGCGGAAATACACATATACATGTATACACTCATAAGCACATCTAAATAGCTATACATACATACACCCACAGTTAAACAAACAGACACCCCGTTCTCTCTCTCTCTCTCTTTCTCTCTCTCTCACATGCTGCTCTTGAATTAACTTGAAATTGTTCTACTAACATAGCTTATTATCTCTATTTACGAATGAGTTGAGGTCTATAGATCTTTGTTCAGTTTCACACACGCACAGTCACACACATACAAACGTGCACACGCATACTCTTACGAGTCTAAAAAAAGAAAGAAAGAGAGAAAGAAAAAACTTTTACTGAGCATGTTCATGGAATTTGGAAAGTTTAGATCCCAAAGCGCATTTTGAATAAATCATTACAAGATAATATCAAACAGTTAACTAGTTAATTCTCGCCCGATCATTCACTAATAATAACACAAACGATCTTCACTGGGGAAAAACAATCATATCTTTTTACAGAAAAAACAAACGAAAGACTAACGGAGGATCACAATTATAAGAAAGAAGATTATGCCTTGAGAGGAAAAACAGGGGAAAAAATTCTAGATGCAGAGAATATAGACACGCAAGACTTTAGATTTTATTTTCTGTGAAGGAGTCGATGGATTTGAGTTGCAATTCAAAAACGAAGTAAGGAAAGACGAAAAGAATAAATAATAATAAAAAAAATGTAGCATATAAGTAGCATATACAGATTCAGCGAGTGAGGAGTGAGGAGTATACTCAGGCCATAGCCGAGGCAAAGGAAAATTTCGAGTAGGATATATGGAACCAAAGTGCTTATCTACCAAATCATTTTTTTTTACCCACAGCCCGTATATATATATATATATATATATATATATATATATATATATATATATATATATATATATATATATATATACATATATATATATATATATATATATACATTCATATATATATATATATATATATATATATATATATATATATATATATATATATATATATATATATATACATACATATATATATATATATATATATATATATATATATATATATATATATATATATATATATATGTATATATATATATATATATATTTATATTTATATATATATATATGTGTGTGTGTGTGTGTGTGTGTGTGTGTGTGTGTGCGTGCGTGTGCGTGTGTTTATTTGTGTATCTTTATTTACACAACTATATATACACGGTTTCCTAGTAAGCTAGCGAAGAGAGCGAGATGGCTTGAGCAGACAGGCAGGGGATTCACAAACCAAGGTCGTAATAACAGGATTACACTGATAAAAGGAAAGGCCTTCGGAAGTGACGGAGGTGGCGTACTTGTACACGAGGGCGAGGCCGAAAAGAAATACACACATAGAGAATGAGCAGAGAGAGAGAGAGAGAGAGAGAGAGAGAGAGAGAGAGAGAGAGAGAGAGAGAGAGAGAGAGAAAAAATAGAGATAGACAGAGAGAAAAAGAGAAAAAGAGAGAGAGATAAATAGATAAATAGAAATAGATAGATAGAAAGAGAGAGAAAGAAAGAAAGAGAGAAGAGATAGATGGATAGAGAAAGAGAGAGATAGAGAATATCTTCCAGTTCTCTCTGAACACGGCATCCGCTATCCATTACCCAACTATTCGCTCCGTTTCCAAGTTCTCATCCCCTGCACCAAAAATCTTTATTCCTCCCAGTCTTCGCTTCTTCCTCTTCCTCCCACACCAAAATAGTGAAGACAAGACGAATGGGGAGAGGAGACGATGTATATAAAAAAGGGGGAAAAAAGAAAAGAGAGAGAATAAGAAAAAAAAGAGGAAAATTGAGAAGAAACACTTAAGGAATGACAAATGACGAGACTTCGGGTGAAGATAACCCCTCCCCCCCTCTTTGAAAAAAAAGAAAGAAAAAAACAAGACGCGATATTAAAAGCAAAGATAGATGAGAAGAGGGGGGAAGTAATGACCGAAATTCCAAGGGAAAACGGGAGATAAGAAGTAGGATAAGGCAGAGAAATGGAAGATGAAGGGGGACGGACACGAAACAGCTGATTCATCGGCTTCGACAACGGTTAAAATAACAGCCATATTGATTTCCACGGTGAAGGGATTCCGGGAGAAGAGGAGGGAGGTTGGAGATGGTGATGAACGAAGATGATGGGGATGATTGATGGTGAACGAAGAAGATGGTGATGATTGATGGTGAACGAAGAGGATGATGGTGATTGGTGGTGGAGATAGTGATGAACGAAGAAGATGGTGATGATTGATGGTGAACGAAGAAGATGATGGTGATTGGTGGTGGAGATAGTGATGAACGAAGAAGATGGTGATGATTGATGGTGAACGAAGAAGATGGTGATGATTGATGGTTAACGAAGAGGGTGATGGTGATTGGTGGTGGAGATAGGGATGAACGAAGAAGATGGTGATGATTGATGGTGAACGAAGAGGATGATGATGATTGATGGTGGAGATAGTGATGAACGAAGAAGATGGTGATGATTGATGGTGGAGATAGTGATGAATGAAGAAGATGGTGATGATTGATGGTGAACGAAGAGGATGATGATGATTGATGGTGGAGATAGTGATGAACGAAGAAAATGGTGATGATTGATGGTGAACGAAGAGGATGAGGATGATTGATGGTGGAGATAGTGATGAACGAAGAAGATGGTGATGATTGATGGTGAACGAAGAGGATGATGATGATTGATGGTGGAGATAGTGATGAACGAAGAAAATGGTGATGATTGATGGTGAACGAAGAGGATGATGATGATTGATGGTGGAGATAGTGATGAACGAAGAAGATGATGATGATTGATGGTGGAGATAGTGATGAATGAAGAAGATGGTGATGATTGATGATGAACGAAGAAGATGATGATGATTGGTGGTGGAGATGGTGATGAACGAGAAAAGATAGTGATGATTGATGGTGGATATAGTGACAAACAAGAGAAATGGGGATGAACAAGAAATATGGTGATGATTGATATTGGAGATAGTGATGAATAGGAAGATGGTGGTGATTGATGGTGGAAAGGAAAATGATGATGACATTGTCAGTAACTGTGATAATAATGATACCGATAATGAGGAAAATGATTATAAAGATAGTGAAGGTGACGACAATGACAGTGGCAATGACTATGATAATGATGATAATTCTGGCAATGATGTTAGTGATGATACCAACGTTGATTAAAGAAAATGTCAGGAAAAGAATATCATGACAGTTATGATGAGCAAAGATAATGACGATGATAATAATCCGACAACAAATACTAGATTAATTATTTCACAATTCCTCTCTTGCAATTATGATAATCACTTTTAAGCAGACCTACATCGGCATAAAACAAGTTCAGCCGTTTACGTTTTAACTTTTGCAATATTCATGCAACGTATAAAGTTCACATAATAAACTTACAGTGTTGCAGGAAATTATGTTACTTTTTTATGAAGAATCAAGACTGGTTATCGTCGCAACTCTTTAAACTGGGGTGTTTTTTCGTTTTAAATCGTTTATTCCACAGAATTATAGAACGTAAAAAGTTAGCTACATTAATGTATGAGTAGAAACATTTATGATAAGATAAATAAGTGAAAAGGGCGAATAGCTCGATTAATGAAAATATAATGTAAAGGAGATAATACTTAAACTACGAGATTTTGGAATCAACAGATTGAAAAAAAAAAAAAAAAAAATGAATAGCTATATCAGTCATTCAATAGATAATTAAGTTAGTAGATAAGTGAATGTATTAAGTAGATATGTAAGTATATCAATAGACAGATAGATAAATCAATAAATGAATTAATCCCTATGCATATGATAGATCAGTCAATATTAATGAACAAATCTTTAGTGGTGGAGGTTACGAATTTAAAATAGAATAATATTTTCATATCTGATCATAAAAAGTACAAAGAAATCACAAAGCAGATTACTTGCCTCTCTTTTCGATAGAACTTCAAATATATCTTGATTTATTCAAAGCTATCGTCAGCAAGTAATCAAGTTGTTGTTTTGACATCACGAAATGAAAAGCACCCGGAGAGACCGTACAAAAAAGGAATAAATAAATGTATTAATAACAACAACAGCATACAGATATTTCAACAGACACACGTTGCATCATAAATGCGTGTCAGTGCAAGAAACGATATGGACATAACGCCTCTAGTGCTCTATTAGCTTCCTAGTGTACTGAAGCATCTCGAAAGGCTATCTGCAAAGGAATATCAAAACAGAGACGAAGTGAAAAGCTGACTAGGATGTACTCGAGAGCTACTGTGTCGATGTAAAGCTGAGTAAATTATAGTATAAAGAGAATGTGAATGTGGCGAAAATACATTATTCATGTCGAATATGGATGGCATCATTTGCACAGATCCTGAGTAGAAGAGCTTGGTAAGTTGATTAGTGTGTTTTCCTGTTTCCTTATATGTCAACATAAATATCTCTTGAAATGGTTATATACACCAGCATGGAGTGGCATAACTTTTATTAATCCTATAGAATCATAATGGATAACAATATCTTAACCAAGACCTAGCTCTCTTGTTCTCTCTTTCTCTCTCTCTCTCTCCTTCTTTCTCTCTCTCTCTGTGTCCCCCCCCCCTCCCCCTCCCCCTCCCCTACACAAAAGAAAAAGAAAAAGAAAAAAAAAATCAGAAGCAATCACACTTACACACAAACACACCTAAACACAC
>BOPN01007176.1:0-2500 GCA_017312705.2 Penaeus japonicus | reverse complement strand
TCTCTCTCTATCCTTCCCTCCCTTTCTCCCTCTCTCCCTTATATATATATATATATATATATATATATATATATATATATATATATATATATGTATTTATATGTATATATATATATATATATATATATATATATATATATATATATATATATATGTATTTATATGTATATATATATATATATATATATATATATATGTATGTATTTATATATATATATATATATATATATATATATATATATATATATATATATATATATATATATATGTATTTATATGTATATATATATATATATATATATATATATATATATATATATACATATACCACCACTATTATTTGTCTATTACAAAATGACAATTGCTATATATAGTCCACTTAAGACAATAAAACATGAACTTACGCTTTCGCGATACACCTATAGCCCCCTATATATATATATATATATATATATATATATATATATATATATATATATATATATATATATATATATATATATATATATATATATATATATATATATATTATTATATATATACATATATATATATATATATATATATATATATATATATATATATATATATATATATATATATATATATATATATATATATATATATATATATATATATATATATATATATATATATATATATATATATATGTATATGTATATGTATATGTATGTGTGTGTGTGTGTGTATGTATATATATACATATATATATATATACATATATATATACATATATATATATAGGGGAGCTTCACCGGGTGTATCGCGAAAAGCCATATTCAAGTTCATGTTTTGTGTCTTAAGTGAGACTTATTTTCACCATCTGATAGCAATTGTCATTTTTGTAATAGACAAAAAATGTAGTATTGGTTTCACATCACCTCATTATATTCATTTTAATTAGTGTGATAAAGTATTACAGTTTTATGAGAGGTCAAGAAAAAATAATTTAAGTTAAACAACGTAAACAGCACAAATTTGTCATGACGACTAATGACACCTACCTAATGTCACCTGTCGAAGTATGCCATACCACCTGGCTGCAACAGGATAATATATTTTGGTTTATGGAATCACTTCATGTGTATCTGTTTTGAGTTTTATTTGGAGTTTTAAGTTTATAAAAGATATCAGTGCCTAGATTTTTGTGCATTGCTGTAACAATTTTTATTTTTATTTTTTTTTTTGTGAACTGGATTTGGCTGATCTTTTCATTTAAGTCTTTCTATAACCCTTCAGTGAGGTTCATATCGTGGCTATTTCCAGGCCAATCAAACACCTTAATGTTGATATATCTGAGGTGACTGGAAACAATTTTGCCTTCGTGGCATGAATGCAGAGTCATTATCACGACACCAATTGCGATGTTGAGTACCAAGCATTTATCTATACTCTTTAGGTATCTATACTGGTTCAGTGTACCATCCGGAATCTTTAAGCGACTTGTCCCTTGAGCAGATATGGTAGACCAATAATGTCCATTGATGTTCTCACGCTTTGACGCCTATCACTCAATATCTCATCGAAAAAAACAAACAAAAAATGATTAGATCATTGTGACTTAATCAATCCTCAGTCTCTGGCGTATAAAACAAGTTTAAAGAATTTGCCTCCTCGTGAGTATCTTGAAAGAAGGGTACATATATCAACTTGAGTAAAAATATTTCGAAACTAGCGAGAAACGCTTCATGTGATTGTTACTTTAATATTTCTTCCATACTTTCCAACTCGTTTTGGCTCATAGTTTTCGAGATTTTGTAGTTTCTCTTTGTTTCCCTTTTCGAACGATTTCCTGAAGACTTCTGATAATGGCTATGGGTCACCAGATATTGTGAAGGTAGCATCTTTGGGCGGAAACAGGAAATACAGGGAAAGTGGCTTGGGAAATGTGCTAACGGATAAGGAAACCTAGTACAAAGTGGGAGTACAGAGGATATTTTCTTGTTTACTTTACTTATATTACATGTAATTTAGTTGATAAATGTTTAGCTAGTTTAATTCTAATATACAAATGATGCACATTATGTAAGAAATGATTTAGGAGAGGAACTAATGCAAGAAAACCGTTGAGTGGCTAGGATTAAGTATTCATTCACATAGTACCGTTTTTATACGTAGGTATCAATGTATGTTTGTATTTTGTGTGTATGCGTGTTTCTTGACATACATATGTGTACGCATGTGTACGTCTTTAATGTGTATGTATGTGAACAGTCGAGTTACCACATTGATATTATAATTCATTTTGTTCTAATGGCCAATGGTTTCCAAATGGCCTCATAAATTTTCAATACACGTTACAGTAATATATGGTGCATTAATAAAACGCCAATGAATAGTGTTGCAACAAAAAGAGTTGTTTTTGTTTTCAGTGTATTGTCTAAAATTACTTTTATCATCCATTATAGAAAAGAAGAAGAAAAAAAAAAAAAAATCAGAAACACAAACGGAAAAAGGCATATTTCCTTTTTTGTGTTTA
>BOPN01007175.1:62500-63705 GCA_017312705.2 Penaeus japonicus | reverse complement strand
GTTCTGGATAACACTTTCTTTCTCATTATCAATTATCTTTTCACGTATCATTTCCCAATCATCTTTTAGTTCCTTGTCTAACACTTTACTTATCTCTTTATCGCATTTATCGTGATCTTCTTTCGAGCATGTATCAAATTACGTTTTTTTATTTTTTCAACAGGAGTCTTTTTTATACAACATATATTTTTTTTTTCTTTCTTTCTTTCTTTCTTTTTCTATATTTGTAAATTTTCCGTTTTCTGAAAGTGTGTCTGAAATTGAAATTGTTGTTATTAGTGATTAGTAAATGTAAGAGGAAAAAGTGAATATATAAATAAACGTATTTCAAAGGGACGGGGAATATAAATGAAATTATAAGAAATGTATCTCAGCTATTAGACTTTTTGTGAGACTTGACTGCGAGGAAGAGGAAGAACAAAGGAAAATAAAATGAAGATTTGATAATTATAGAGAAAGATAGAGAGAGATACAGAAGGACAGGGTGGAAGACAGAAAGAAAGAGAAAGAGAGAAAGAGAGTGAGAGGCGAGAGAAAGAAAGAGAGAGAAAGAAAGAGAGAGAGAGGAGAAAAACAGAAAGAAAGAGAAGAAGAAAAAAAAGGAGCGAGAAAGAGAGAAGAATAAAAGGAATGGAGAGACAAGAAGAAGAAAAAAAAGAAAAAAATATAGCAAGAGAAAAAGAGAGATAGATAAAAAGTCGAGAGAAAGAGAAGAGAAAAAGAGGAAAGAGAGAAAAAGAGGGAAATTCATCTCAAACTTCACCGTAATAGAGAATCGTTTTTATAGTCACACTTTACAATGGAAAGCTCTTATGAATTACTATTGTTATCATCATTATCATTATCCTTATTCTCCTTATGTGTCATTATTAGTATTATGATCAGTATCGTTATCATTATTATTATCATTATCATAATTATAATCATTATCATCATTAATATCATCATCATCATTATTATCATTAACCATAATGATACCATTATGTAGTTATGATTATCAATTTTATTAGTTATCATAATTTTTCATCCTTATCTTAATTTCATCATTAAGTAGGATAAGAATAACCTTATATAAGAGAAGTAGTAATGGTGTTGATGATAATGATGATTATTAAGATAACGATGATAAACATAATAATAGTAGCAGGATTCATATCATATCATGCTAATTAAAATTATAATAGCAATGATAATGACAGTAAGAA